>JAMFLL010000396.1:5010-39992 GCA_027475725.1 Pythium rhizo-oryzae
CCACTCGTCGTGTTGCCACGCTTGACCGGAGACGGTGCCTTTCCCATGCTCCACAGTAGATCTGTCTACACGTCACACGCAAAACTGGAGGGAGAATACAAGTAACCCTTTCGCATCCACGCACCTTACAGACTTTCCACATGGAACCCCAAATGCTGTAAAAATACTCGCAAACATCTTTGAAACGGACGCGTATCGTGGGGAATCAATCATACCGTCTTCTTCAAGTTACACATCGTCTACAACCCACGGGGGCTTCCTGAGACGCCTTGGTGCGGTCACGCGGTCGCGTCGCCGGGCTTCTGGAGGCGCTGCAGCGCCGCGAGCCGCACTTTTTCCCGCCGGTCCGCGAGCGTCGTCGACGACGACGAAGTCGCCACAGAAGACGAGGAGGACGCGGTCTTGGCGTCGCCGCCGAGCGTCATGCCGGAGCCTACAGACACACATACACGCACACGAGAGTATGAGCAAATGGCCTGAGCAGAGCTGAAAGAACAAAGCAGCGGCGCACCCGCAAAGGCGGCGTAGTTGGGCGCGCGCGTGGCCGTCACGGGGGTCGAGGCCGTGGCGCCCACGGGCGCCTGCCCCGACAGGTCGTCGGGGAGGAGGCAGCTGAAGAACGAGCCGAGGTACGCGGCGCGGTTGATGTGCGCGGGGATCGACACGTTCAGCAGCAGGCGGCAGAGCGCGTCCGAGTAGGCGTTGCAGTTTCTATGGAGGACAAACACCACGTGAGATCAAGGCGCCATGTAAGAGCGTCTAAAGAGACGACGCAGCGCACTTGGTGAGCAGGTTGTAGCTGGCGCCGTCAAAGTCGGGCCGCAGCGACAGCGCGAGCGAGCGCGCCTCGGCCGCCGAGCCCGGGAACACGCCCATGTCGATGGACTCGCGGAAGCGTGCGCCTGGACAAGTCAGGCGTCGTTAGACGCCTCTGGGAAGAGCGACATGGGACTATAGAGTGAGACACACCTGGCGCCTGCCGCGGCGTGGAGGAGAAGACGCCGGCGCCGCTGGCGAACGAGAACTCGTCGCCGGCGATCTCGACGCCCGTGTGGAAGAAGCCGAGGCCGATGTCTGCTCCCACAGCGTCGAAATGAGAACGAGGGACGAGAGGAGGGAGGGAGAGGCGTCTAAACGTACAGGTCATGTAGTCGTTGGCCTCCGAGAGGTCGTACACGTTGAGCCGCACGGGCGTCTGCGCCGTGCGGGGCGCCATATCGGAGGAAGATAAGGTGGCGACAGCCCGTTTCCTTTCTTCTTCTCTTTCCCGCACAACACTGACGCGGCTAACCATTACGGTACCCATGCACAACGTAAGTCATTACTATGTTGCGTGTATGGTGCCGAAACGACTGAAATTATGAGGTTTGCTTCAACCCACCACGTTTGAGCAGCTCCAACAATTAGGCACGCTTGAGCGCGATGACGCGCGCCTTCTTGGCGGCCTCCTTGCGGGCCTTCCACGTGCTCAGCGGCGCGTCCGCGCCTGTCGCGTCCCCGCGCAGCGCCACGCTCTCGAGCGCCTGCTCCAGGTCGGCGTTGCGCGCGTCGAAGCGCTCGATGTCGGCGAGCGGCACCCACTCAAAGAGCGGCACGACGCAGAGCGGCGCGAGCGTCGCGAGCGAGGCCGCGGCCATCTGCTTGGCGAAGCGCGCGGCGCTCTGCGGCGTCGGAAAGCACTGGTACACGTGCACCGCGACGTTCTCAGCGAGACGCGCAGGCGCCTCGACGCTCACGCCCACGCACGCGAAGCGCTGGCCCGTGGGCTGCGGCAGGTCCAGCGCGCGGTACTGGTACGGTCGGCGGCCCAACGGCTCGGGCACGGGCGTGCTTTCCTCACCACCACCACCACCACCACCACCACCACCGCTGTCGCCACCGTAGTAGTTTTCCAGCGCCATGGTCATCTCGTCTTCCTTGTAGATCACGAAGCGGCTCGTGTCGCGGTCAGGCGCCGGCGGCTGCGTCTCCAGCGAGCACACGTGGCGGAACAGGTCGAGCGCGTCGCGCAGCTCGGCAAACTTGCCAAACACGCGGAACGCCGTGACCAATGGCGCCGCGTTGGCTTCCTCTACAGCTTCCGGTTTCGCGACGCTGTGCGACGCGGCGCTTGCGGTGCGCGCCGGCTTAGGCGACGTGATCGCGGCGTTCGCAGCTGCAACCAGCTTTCCGCTCGTGCTCGACGATCGCTCGCGGGAAAAACCGAGCAGTGCAAAGGGCTGACACACGCCGTGGATCGGCGTCCAGATTGCAGATGTACTGCTCGCAAGTGCCGCTGCCGTCGGCAGTTTAAGCGCCGCGTCCGAGCGCATCCGGACGCTGCGCCGCCGCTCGGACGACATCATCGCTGCTGGACTCATGCTGCCAGCGCTTGTCGGTGGTGGGTGGGTCGTACCGTATAATGGCTTCTCGAAGAAGTGTTGTGGCATTGTCGAGAAGTCAGGCGGCGCTTGTGCTGCCGACTCGAGTACGGCAAACGTCTTGCTCTTCATCAGGGACTGCCGCCGACCACGCACGGGTTGTCGAAGCGGAGCCACCACGGGGGCTTCGGTACGCGCGACCTCTTCGTCGTCACTTGGACGTACGCCCGCCGGTGCATTTTCCTGGAGCGTTGGCTGCGGCTGCAGCAGTTTGCGTAGCGGTCGGTGTGCTGGATCTGTCGCTGGAGTTGCATGGGCGGTCTCGGCACCGCTCTGCACTGTATTTCGTCGCCGCTCGGCTGCTTCATCGACGAGTTTGTTCACGATCTTTGGATCGGCGGTGGAAGTCGGATCTTGCTGAGGGCCGTTCTTCTTATCGTCGCCCCGTTTCCCAATGCTCGCAAGTGGACCCTTCCGCACGATGAAGCGGCCAGTCGATCGAGGCTCGAGCACGAGCGACCCGGGCTCTACTAGCGGCTTGAGAACGCGTTCGACCGTCGCGAGCGTAGGTGTAGACGCCGACTTGCCCAGCAGCCTCGCAGGGCCGCGTCCGGCGCCGATACCGCCGCTCGAGGCCTGGTCTTTCTTGGCCAGCACGTCCGCCAGAAACTCTTTGCGGTACCTCTCCCACGTGACGCTCTTCACGGCGCGGCTCTCGATACTCTCGCGCGTGTAGCCGACCGACGAGCGCTGAAGACTCTCGCGCGCGCTCGCCGACATGAGGTGGAAGATGTCGAATCGCGATAGCACGAGCAGACGCACGGGCGACTCGGCAATAACCGAGTAGTCACGCGTGAAGATGTCGTTGAAGCGGCCCGCTGAGGCCCTAATACAGAGAGACAAATACATGTGAGTCCTATATGTCTGTGTCCAAGCGTTTGATTCATGGCGACTCAATTGAACGTACTCTGCACAGCCCAGCACCGAGTTGGGCCCAAAGCGTCCGAGCTCGTACTGCTGCGGCTGGCCCGTGATCGGGTGTTTGCCCTCGTGGATCATGACGCACTCGCCACGTGTGATCACAAACATCTCGGTCGCGCGCGAGCCTTGCTTGCAGATCTCGCCTTTGAACGGGAAGTACTTCTCGGCCATGACAGCGCACATGGCCTGAATCGTGTAGTCGTCCCACTCGGGGCCGATGAAGTACGGGTTCTTGCTGAGCATCTTGGCGTACTGCGCGTGGTATTCGTTCTGGTACTTCTTGATGAGCGGCTCGTACTGGTCGCGGCCCAGCACGAGCAGCTCACAAAAGTCGGCACAGGTGACTGTCGCGCGCCGCAGACCGCCGGCCTCGGACAGCGCGAGTTCGCCAAAGTACTCACCCTCGCCCAGCCGCGAGACGACGTTGTTGACGTGGCCGTCAAAGCGGTTCTTTGCACGTACCGAGACTTCCGCGCTGCCCGAAAAGATGATGTAGAAGTGACGACCCTCTTGGCCCTCCTCAAAGAGCACGGTGTTGGTCACGGCGCTGATAAGCTTCATGGCCTTGCAGAGCTGCTTGCGCACTTCGAACGAAAAGCGCGCAAAGAACTTGACGCTCTTAAGGTACTCCACGGCGAACTTGAGGTCCTTCTCGGACCGCTGCGCCGATGTGCGCGTAAAAATGTTGCGGATAATGTCCTTGTTCGACCGGAAGCGCTTGGTCACTTCGAGCGTCGTGCCCGTGAGGTCGGCATCGTGGGATTCTTTGAGGAGGTCCGTGAATACATGGCGATTGATGAAGATGAGCTCGGCGCTGTCGCTGGAAACAAACGCCGATGCTACCCAAGCACGTTAGGTCTTTCAGGTAACCTGACATTGTGCGTTTCGAATGGTATTACTTACCGGCTCGTCGGTCCGACTCGTACAGCAGCGCACGTTCACCAAAGCTGTCACCGGCTTCAAGAAAGGCAATGTGCTGGGTCACGGGCTTCTTGGAGTGCTGGTCGATGCTGCCGCGTCGGTCGCGCTGGCGGATTTCGACTGGCACCCATCAGAAGCACCAATTGAGTACAGGGAATCAAATTTAGTTCGCAATGGCACAACGTACTTTGGCCTCGAAACACCATGTAGAAGTTTTCGCCCGGGTCGTCCTAGCATAATATCTCAGCTAGTCAGTTATGCCCTCGAACGGCCTCGACTCGGTCACTCAGTCGCACTGTACCTCTTCGAAGACAATTGAACCTTTCTCGTCGTAGATCACAATGTCAATGGACTGGTAGAGCTTATCGACCTGTCACGACAAAGAAGCTTGAGGAATCTCGTGCAAACCGCGGAGAACTGAGACACTTCCATACCTTATCTGTAGAAAGCACAATGCGAGTGACTCGCGTGAGACGACCAGCCAGTACTCAACAACAGGAAGATACGAGCTATCACACGTACAGGCATCAAGGTTGGAGAAGAACTCGAGCAGCTTGGATGTCCCGAGCAGCGACTTGAGCTGTCAAAAACATGCCAGCGACATCCCGATGCGGTTAGCTCATCGCACAGAGCAATCCCGAACAACAATCACACGCACCACGTGGATATCGTCAAGCGAGCGCCGACCGGGCGCCTTTTGGAGAATGGCGCGACATACAGCGACCTCGGGGCGGTTCTCTTGCACCGCGCGTAAGAACGCGCCGGTCTGCGTCATGGTTTCGAGCTCGGACGCCAGCGAGAGCTTTCGCTTCGGCGTGATATCTTCCTCCCCGGCCGGGGTCTTGGACGTCACCGTCGGCGCTGTGGCCGCACGGTCCACGTCGGTGCTCTCACGCTCGATCATGATGGCAAGTGAGGATCTGGATACAGAACATACAGACACCGCCGAGAGCGGCTGCGATGAATGAGCAGTGCTACGGCGCAGGAGAATATAGATAGCGTGAATGCCGTACTGCCAAACTCGATCATGTATCCAACTTGGCAAGCAAACGTACCCAAGTGTTCAAGCAAGTGTACCCACTTTCTTCTTTTGAAAAACCACACCACTTCTCAGAAAGGCGGTCACCGAAAATCTTGTTTCTTGCCCTTCCGCGCCAATTTTCTCCCCCTTGTTCTTTCATTCACCGATTTGAGACGCACCTCCCAACTCACGGTCAACGCCCTCACCGCGCCCTCACCGCCCGCTCACTGCTCTCGACGTCAGCATCCACTCACGAACCATGAAGATCGGCTACACCACCGCGCCGACTCGCCCCAGCGCGAGCGCCTTCTCCGCCACTGCCAGCGCTTCGGCCACTCCGGAAGAAAAGGCGGCAAGCAGCAAGAACGGTGGCGGCGCGCGCCCTCCCATGCATCCGCAGCGCAACCCCTCGCGAGTGACGAGTCGCGCGGCCGAAGCGTGCGTGCTCACGGCGGCAGCGCCGCCCGCTGACACCGACTTCAACGCCCCGGACAGCGCCGAGAAGAAAGTGCACGATCTCGTGCTGGCCTTCTTCCGTCGCGCCGACGCCAGTCGTCTCTACACGCGCGAGCGCGCGCTGCTCTCCGACATCTCGACCGTCGTGCGCCAGCTCGTCGCCGAGCGCGACGAAGCGCGACTTCAAGCGGAGGAACTATTCGCCCATGTCGAGCGCCAAGAGTTCTCCGCGGCGGCCATTGCCCGGTGGGAGGACGCCAATCACGACATCGAGGAGCTCGAAGAAAAGCCGGCGCCGACGATGTGGCAGCTGATCGCCGCCGGATATGCTAACGATCCGGAGCTCGCTGACGCCTGGGACGACCTCAAGGATGATCCGGAAGTTGCGGATCTTCACGAGCCGGTGGTTCGCTCGCTTGCCGATCAAATGCGCGCTCATCTTCGCCTTGACCAGGACTGAACAACGAGGATATCATCCGTCGCTTTGCGCTTGTTGTTACATCATCACAGGCTCGCGAACGCCTCGAGTTATCGCACCAACCTATATTGCCACACCACACAAACACCAGTAATAAATCATGCGTTGACCCACTTTTGATCTTCTCTTCTTCATCAACACTTGCTGCAGAGAACTTGTGGGTACGCGACGCCGTTATTTATCATACCAATGTTGCCCCACGAGCGCGGTTATTGACATAACGACTGACTTGGATCAGCCTAGGGTCTGCACTGGCATCTTCGGACGCCGATTCTCTATAGTGGCTGCAACACATCGTGTGAGTTCTCGTTTCTATGTGGATTCAAACGGCGTTTCGCTACGTACTTGCTCGCGTGGGCCTTATCACGACGAGGTCGCGGGTGCACTCGAGGTCGCGGGTACACTTTCTTGCGAACTTTGTCTTTCTGGCTCGACTGGCGTCTCACGTGTGCTGATTTCGCTCAGCATCAACTGGTACTTCGCTACCACACGCTGGAGCATTCGATTCGTCGCCATCGTGGGAAGCACCTGCAGACGGAGCAGTTCTCGTTTCGTATGGCCCTATGCAACCGAAGGTTAGACCTTGATAAGCTGAAATTCCGGACTCCACGTACCAGAATCACGCTCTCCCAGCCGTTTGTATTCTCTGGAGAGTCCGTCGAATAGTGGAAGGGACCGAGCAACTCGGAACATAGCTCCTCTAATCGCGAGACGTCTTCGTCGGTCGACAGGAAGCGCACGTATGCTTTAAGCCTGAAATGGTAGGATCATTAGTGAGAGAACACGTGATTCATCGGATTCGCATCCACCCACGCACCAGTATTGGTATTCTTCGGGGCTCTGCACAACGACAGTCGCTGCGAGTTGATGCTCCAAGTGTGCACGCGTGACGTTCCGCTGGATGATCGGATCCGGCAGGTCCTTGAGCATGGCTGAGGCGACACCGCGCTGGGTGCGACTGAAGCCGGACGCGTTTTGAAGTCTCCGAAGTGGTCCCATCTGGATTCATACCGTCAGTCCCCGTTATCATCTCCCCATCCTATCGGAATATGTACACGTACCGGAATCTCTCGGGCCACCACCGCGTCGGTAGATAACGTTGTGTGGAAGTCAGAGTAAACGAAGCTGTCGTCGGCGACCCGCATCCTATTTCGTCACGTTCAGGAGTGTTAGTTCAATTCAAATCAGCAATAATGCAAGTGAATGTGCTCACCATGACTCCATGCCAGCATCAAACGTGTACGAATGAAGGCTAGCCGATCCCTTGGTTTCGGAGTTTGCGACAGCGAATGTGAGCATCGGATAACCGGTAGCAGACACCGTGCTTCGCAGGAGCGTTACTCGTTGGGTGGTTGCGTACGTGGACTGCAGAACAGTGGAATGTCAGTGACCACCATCTATATCCGAGCAACGATAGGGTGAGGCTTTCAAACGTACCGCGACCAGTCCCTCTACCGAGTCGTTCAGCAGGAGCTTCCGAGAAACAACATCCCAAATCTTCACCACCCCACTCGTAAAGATCACCATGAGGTGCGGCGACTTCAGATGGCCACATTCCGCTACGGCAATTGCACCTCCGAGAGCTGAAGCAATACATCGGCTGAGCCAGGAAGCGTAATGACTCGAACAAACATCAGGAGCGTGAACGTACCGATACATGGGAAGAGACGTCTCCCGCTGGAGGTCAATACAAAGAGATCGCCCGTTGACGTAATTATGGCGCATAGAGTCGCATTGCCGACAACGCAAACGACTTGGCCGGGAAACCGATCCACCCACTTGGTGTTGTTGTCTTGATTACAGCGTACAGTCGAGTACACCGGGGCGTTATCTGCTACCCAAGAAGAAAAACACAGTCGTGGGCATAATGGAGCATGCTGCTGCTTATCGCCGTATCCAATCTTACCGTTTGTATCAGGCGTCCCACTTCCCTGCCCATTATGGACAGTTACCTCCACAATGAGGCGCGGCTGAATTGAACCGGCTGGTTGCGAACCCGGAACAGAGGCATCGATCTCAACAGAGAACGACGTTCGGAGAGGAAAAGCTGGTAGCATCGGTTCCACCGTGGACCCATTCGACGCACTCTCCCCACTGTGGAATACAGCGTATCGTAAGCGATCATTCCGATGAACAATAAATAAAGGCCTTGAACGTACCTATGCGCGAGCACCTTGGGCGGACGAGGAACCACTTCTTTAGCCTTGGCCATGACGGCTGCACCAGCAGCAGTGGTGGTGGAACCACCACCACCGGCACGCTCTCCCTCCCGTTTCCGCTTCAGTGACAGCTCACGCTGCTTCTTCGCGTCGGCCTTCGACTGCACGCTTCCGGTCGCTGCACCTCGTCCAACAGTCTCGCTCGATGCCTTCGATGCGGGGCCATCCCCATTGGCTTCAGTAGGTGGAGGGCTCGGCTTCGCTGTCATTCGCTCGTCGAGGAGCGTCGTGTCCCCAAGGCTATCCGGCTCTGTCGGGCCAAGAATGTTTTGAATCTTGTTTGCCACCGACGCAGGGTTCGGCAAAGCTGTCGAAGACGCTGGTTCTGGAGCATGGGGGCCACCGGCATACTGTTGTACGGCGAGAGGGGCATGCGGACCTCCGCTGCTCTGCTGTACAAGCACGGGAGCAATGCGCTTCTTGTCTCCTTTCTTTGACACGGCCCGCAAAATATTCACGGTGCCCGACTTGGCTGCGGCTGCAGGAGCAGTGGGAGCAATAGGCGTTTTCTTCTTGGGGATCAGCGTGTTTGTGGTCGATGACGCGCCGTTCTTGCGCGCCGACGACTTCTCCTCCAGTTGCAGTTGCAGTGGATTCTCTACAAACGTGGATGCCAACGTGATACCCGCCCGGGAGCCGTACTACACATCATAAGAGATCCGAAGAAATCATTAGTATCACCAACAATGAATTGGAGGTGTCTCCAAAGCGCACCTTTGTTTGGAGAATCTTGCTCTGACGCACGTCCGACACCGGTTGGCCAATCTCATCGCC
Source organism: Pythium rhizo-oryzae (assembly GCA_027475725.1). Taxonomy (NCBI): domain Eukaryota; phylum Oomycota; class Peronosporomycetes; order Pythiales; family Pythiaceae; genus Pythium; species Pythium rhizo-oryzae. The sequence continues at coordinate 14,221 of JAMFLL010000396.1, forward strand.
TTCGAACTGGAAGCAGCAGATCGTTCCGTCGAGCGAGCTCACGATCAGCGTCGACTGGTCGCCGTCGATCCACCACGTAAGGTCCGTGACGGACGCTTCGAAGCTCTCCTGCATCACGGTGAGTGGGCGAGACATATGGGCGAGCCAAATACTGACTGTCGCGTCTTCGCTGCCGACTGCACAACACGCGTACTCCTTCTCCGACGTCGGATCCTTCACTATCACACAGACATCGTTAGGCTTTTTGATAAAACAGCGTCACTCGCGTGGTAGACCCACCAAAGAGCTTGGGATTGAATCGCGCGCACGTCACAACGGCCTGGTGTCCCACGAAGTCAACCTCGTTTGACCACGTCGCGCGGTCCAGCAGCGCCGCAACGTTCTTCTTCGACTTGAAGCCGTGCGTGCCACAGAGTACGGAGCCGTCAGGCGACCACGAGAGACGGCGGAAGTGGGACGTTGACGCGCACGCCTCGAATGGCTCCGTGACCACTTGAGCTTGCTGCCAGTTGTCGACGCGCCACACGCGCACGGTCTTGTCCTCACCGGCACTCGTCAGATACTACCAGGAGATAACAACTTAATCTGGTGCCCTAAAATGAGATAGGAGGCGTACGAGACCGCCGTTACCTTGCCCACGGGATCCCACGCAAGCCCCTTGACCCATCCGTTATGGCCCGCGAGCGTCTGCAGCGGCTGGTTCATCACGGGCGAGATGCCCGCGGGGTCCACGTCCCAAATGCAGATCGAGTTGTCGATCGAGCAGGTCGCGAGCAAACGATCGTCCGGCGACCACGCCACATCCTGGACGTCTACACACACACACACACAGAAACACGTTTAGTCTGTGACGCATTCGACCTTCAGGGGAGAGACACACAAACGCACCCATGGTGTGGCGCCGCAGCGTCGCGCAGCGCACCCAGTTCTGGCGGTTGGGCTTGGCGTTGGAGCCGAACGCCACGGGCGCCGGCGCGCCGGCCTGCAGCTCGTACAGCAGCACGAGCTGGTCGTCGGCGCCCGACGCGAGGTACCGCCCGTGGCCCGCCCAGCGCACGCAGTTGACCGCCTGCTCGTGGAACGCGAGCGTCGCCAGCAGCTCGAACGTCGCGACACCGCCGTCCTGCGGCGCCGGCGCGAGCGACCAGATCTTCACCGAGCCGTCTATCCGTAGGCAGCCACACGTTCCGGTTAGTCCCCTTTAACATAATTCCCTGTATAGAGAGAGTCGCGTGTTACGCACCGCCGCCCGCCGTCGCGAAGAGCGGCTTGGTCGGGTGCGCGTCCACGCCGTAGATCGCCGCGGCTGCGTCACACAAATCAGAACCAACCGACATAGAGACATGTGCGTTAGACGCAAGCGGTTAGTCTCGTGCGCGTGCCCAGCGCCTCCTACCGTTGCCCGCGGCGGTCTCGTGGCGCACGTCGTCGGGTTTCTCCACCAGCATATTCAACCACCTAACTGCCCAAGAAGCGCCCCAGAAGTGTGAGCGCGCGCAACATTATATGATAGAGGTTTTGGTATCGTCTATGGAGGGTGAATGAAATTCCACAGGAAGGGTATACGCTGTTTGAACTCGTCGGGGGTTACGTACCCGATGCTGGTTACCCTCCCCATGTTGAAGAGACCCAAAATGCTCGCGCGGGCGGCGGCGCTTGCGCTTCTCTATGGGCTTCTGGCGGTTGTGCTGCCGCGCGCACACGGTGACACGCCCAGAGGAGTGAGCCGCAGCGATCGCGGCGCGCTCAAGCTGCTGTACTGGGCCTCGAACGGCCCGGCGTGGCGCGCCGGCTGGGACATCCAGAACGAGCTGAGCGACCCGTGCCGCCATCAGTGGCACGGCATCACGTGCGACGACGACGCGCACATCCTCACGATCCGCCTGCCGAGCAACAACCTCGCCGGGTACCTGCCCGTCGAGTTCCCTCGGGCCTCTTTGCGCTTCCTGCAGGAACTGTACGACTATTGTGGCTTATGATACACGACGATTCCTGACCTAATCCATTGACTTCATTGACAGAGACCTGAGCTCCAACTTCCTCACAGGGCCTGTGCCCGCGACACTCGCCAAGTTTTCGCAGCTGCGTGTGCTGCGGCTCGACCGCAACTGGTTTGACGATCCGCTGCCCGTGTCACTCGGTTCGCTTGCGTTTCTCGAGTATCTGTACGTCAACACTACAATCTTCTCGGGTAGCCTGGATTGTAAACGATGGAATCTTCTACCGTAGGGAGGTGCAAGGTAATCTCTTGAGTGCTAGCGCGAATGGACGTGTCGTCCCGGACGAAGTTGCCGTGCTCGTCCAGTCGGGGCAGTGCCACATCATCGCATAACCACTGAGAGGCATCGGGATAAAGGGGAAAACATTCTATTTGCTTGAGCGCGTATCCCATTCATCTCTGCGAACTTTCTAAGCCGCGACCATCATCAGCACCGTCGAGGCCGCCACGAAACCCACGCTTGACGCCAGTGCGAATACGGACACAGCTCCCGACTTGGGCGCGCTCGTCGGCTCGCTCGCGGCCGACGCCGGACAGGTCGCCTCGTCCTTGAAGCCGCAGTTCGAGCCTGTGTAGCACGCCGCGCACTTGCACTGCTTGACCTTGTCGACTTCGACGCACTCGCCGCCATTGAGGCAGTCGCCGGCCGATTTGCACGCGCCACCCGTGGGCGCCTCAGTGGTCGCATTGGCCGCGGCTTTGCCGCAAATGGCTTCTTGCGTGGTGCCCACGGCCGTCTTCAGAGGGACGTCGCACTCATCGCCGCTCGAACAGTCCTGGCCCTGGCGCGACTTGGTCACCCACGTGTCGCTGTCGGCGACCTTGAGCGCCGCGGACTCGCAGTCCGCGACGATCCAGCCACTCGCGGTCGCGCGCGTGTTCGTGTCGCTGATCTTGACCGCGATCTCCGGTGCCCACTTGCACTTGGCGTCCTCCTTCCACGTGGCCGGCTCGGCATACGGCTTGTGGGCCGCGAACTGCGTCTTGAGGTTGGTGAAGTCCTCCGTCGGCACGTTGCTGGGCTCCTTCAAGGAGTCCATCGAGCCGCCGGTGAACATGGGGAACAGCGAGCCCGGCGCGAGCTTGGCCTCACCGAACGAGTACGCGAGCCCGCCCGAGAAGATCGCGGAGAAGCCCTGGGTCTTGTCCGGCTCGTCGTACAGGTACGGCACCATCTTCCAGTCGCGCGGCGTGTTGAGCTTGCAGCCGTACTCACCAAAGCCGATGGCGATCGGCAGCCCCTGCGCCATGGCCTCGAACTGCTGCCACACGGCGAACTCGCGGCCCGGGCACCAGCGGTACTCGTTGATGAGGTAGATGTCGATGCTGCGCGTCATGACGCCGTCCTGCATCTTGTCGCCGCACAGCAGGCCCTGGATCTTGAGCGTGTGGTACTCCTCGGCGCTCGGGATCTTGGCGCCGTAGGCGCTGTCGGCAGCCGCGTACGCGATGGGCAGCGTGCGGATCTTCTTGGCGTTCACGCGCATCCAGGTCTTGAGATCGGCCGTGTACTGCTTGACGCAGGCGCCGGCCGTGAGGTCCTTTTGCATGACTTCGTTACCGATGAGGATCGCGAGCGTGTTGTCGAACTGCGCAAAGTTCTTGGCGATCTTCTTGCCGTACTCGAGCAGCACGGGCGAGTAGCACGTCTCGCCCTCGTCCGGGCCGGTGCCCTTCTTGAGCGTCGCGTAGCGGTACTTGCCCCAGTAGTTGCTGTTGTCGGGCGTGCCGCCGACGATCACGTACACGCCGCGCGTAGCCATGTCGGCCATGAACTTGGCGTACGACAGGTCCGGGTTGATGTCGTACAGGCGCAGCGTGTTCATGTCCACGTCCGCGAGGTGCTCGGCGATCACGGCCTTGGAGTACTTGGTGTAGTGCTCGTCGTCCACCGCGTACTCGTACGTCATCTACAGGGACCCGTTCGTTAGTGTCACAACGTTGGGATCCACCGCGCGCGAGGTCTTTCGCAACGTACGCCCTTGATGAAGAAGCGCGCGCCCGTCTTGGCGTTGTAGAGCTTGTTGCCGCGCACGAGCACGACGCCGTCCACGGGCGCACCGGCGGCCGAGCTTCCGGCTGGCGTCGTCGCGTTGGCGTTGGCCTTGACGGTGCCGGCGGCGCTGGCCGACGTGTCGGTCGCGTTGGTCGCGCCGGCCGGCGCGAGTGCCAGCAGCAGCAGCGCGCTCGCGGCCGCCGCCGCGCAGGAGAAGAACCGCATCGAGAGAGAGAAGTCGAGGAAGCGGTTAGTCGAAGAATGAGGGCGCAGCTCTTGCCTTTCGGTCGTGTTGTCGGGATGGGTGTTGCGAGCTGGCTTTCAGTGAGACGGTAGTGACATCACCCCGATATAGTCACACGTTCAGATCAAACCCACGAGAGTGACATGGCGCAGGGGCCTTCGATGATCGCGCCGGAACACCGATTTTGTCAAGTCCAAGTTGTTGGACTGTCCAACAAACCACACCGCCACCACGCCCTGCGCAAGTTGTTGGACTGTCCAACAAACCACACCGCCACCACGCCCTGCGCCAACACGCGCAACGCCAACAAATCAGGCGCAACAAACCACCGCCACCATGTGAACGCCAACAAATCAGGGCCAACACACGAGCGTCAGTATGCGCAGGACCAACAAACCAGCGCCAACAAGAACCAACAAATCAGCGCCAACAAGATTTCCGACTTCGCTGCCGCCCCACGGTTCTGCCTTCTTCATTTCGCTTTCCGCCGCCGACCTCGCAAGCCGCTCCCCCCTCTCCACCACAAGCCACAGCATCCGTCTCGCTCCATGGCCGCACAAGGGACTGCGGCCGGGTACTTGCAGTATGTTCGCGCGCAATATCAGCCTCTTCCAAACGGCCGCCGCCCGATCGGCAACGCGCGTGAGGGATTGACGACTGGCTACGAAGGGACGATCCTACCGTTTCCAACAGGCAATCATCAGCGCCGCCCCGTGCCTCTCGAGATGGTGGAGAGAGTGCACACTCGCATCAACCGACTCGTCCGCGGTGCAAGACAGCAGCCACTGCGTGGCCCGGAGGCGTTTGTGGCGAGTATCGCGGAAGCCATCTTCAATGCCGTGATTGACGTCGTCAACGCCGACAGTGCTGGACACGACTGGCTCGAGCTTCGCCAGGGCGTGACAATTCGCGATGCTCCACACAGCAACATCCGGGGCGTATCCGAGTATGTCGTGTTCCAAGGCGGCGTTCCCAAGTGCGTCGTGGAGCTGAAGACGCGTCGAGCTGGCCCCGCTCAAGTCGACCACGCCGTTACCCAAGGTTTGCTCGCAGCGGCGATTCTAAGTGAGCAGCACGTGAACCACCCCAACGTGTCCGTGATCGCGACGAACCTTGAGCAGTGGAGTTTCAAGGAGCTTGGGGCGAACACGTGGAGCAACACACCAGATCTCTTCTTTGACTTTGAAGATCTCGGACCCGACTTCATCCCCGTGCTGCACGGCCTCATCGCCACACTTGCGTACTACTTCCATTCCCGTCGTTGAAGACCCCATCATAACACCAACGACTTCGTTATCGCCTCGTCCCAGAGAGCAGAACCAATCCACAATCATTCACCACATTTTATTTTGAAGCATTCTCGTTTTGAAGCATATTCTCACTCAGAGCATTCTTCCATGCCTCAGCTGCTCCCGCCGGCGCGCGCGTGGGAACTGCTGCGCGACCACACAGCGTTCCTCCGCGGGCACCCCCACTGGAGCTGGCCTTTCGTTGACGCTGCCGCTGACGCACTGCCGGCTCTCCACGTCCCCAGCGGCACCTTGCTCCGAGACGGCGCGCGCGTGCGGCTCGCGTGCGATGTGATGTCCACGCTAGCCATGTGCGCCGGCTTCGTGCCCTCCGAGAACCCGTCGTTTTGGCGCCGCGCTCTGCTGGAGTTGCAGTTCATGCGCGCGTTGACAGACCCAAAAGACCCCTCATCCACCGCGGACCACGCATTGCCGCCTGTGGAAGATGCGCTGCACTATTTCGCGGTGTTTGGGACAGAATTCCTGGACGAGCCGGACGCCGACGTCTTCTGGCGAGACTTCATCACGTGCGGGGTCAATTCGCAGGAGCCGTCTGCGATGGATGCGCAGCGAGACCGCGCTGCACTTGCGCGCGAACTCGAGCCGTTTGTCGTGGGGCACGTGAAGCCGTTGACGCTGTTTTACCGGTACACGTCTGACGTGTTCACCGATCAGTTGGATGCAGACCACGCGTTCCACCGCACACTCGCGCTGGACACGATCGCGCGTTGTGTGCGGGATCTCCAACGCTCGCGAGCGGCCGCGCTGGCGCTGGGCGTCGCAGTCGACGGTGCGCCGCTGTCACCATTACGCGATTTGCGCATCTCGTTCACTCATTATGTTCCAATCTCCCGGAAGCAAACAAGCTTGACCGGCAGCGACGCGCTCACGACGATCCTCAGAACATTTATCAACGGCGCCCCAACGACGCGCGTGGACACGATGGAGTTTTTCGGCGGCTGTGAACACGCAATATGGTCGAAGTCGATCACGTCTCGACTCGCGCGCGTTCGAATGGTGTGTACGTTGTTGCGGCTAGTGCCTCGAATCCCGTCGCTCGTGCTGCATCGACATAGCGGATCGCTTGAGCTTCAAGGTGCGATTTTGTCGATCGTACCACGCGGCACTGTCGTGTCTTCGCTATCGTGCGAAATCGAAGTCACACACGACAAGTTGCTGCACCTCGCGTGGCTCACGTATGCGGCCTTCCACCCGACGCGCCGCCGACATGATTGCCAGCTACACTCGCTCACCATCCGGCGCGGCTCAACAACTCTCAACAGTGGAGAGATCCAGTACCTGGACGCGATCGTGCGAAGCGGTCTGCCGCTTCGCGACGTCGTGGGGGTCGCGCTGCGCAGTCGCTACGGCCCGCGCAGCAGATCGATCGATGTGGACTTGTACTCGTTTGGCGCGCGCGTGATCGTCGCTCGTGGGACAGCGCTGTTTGTCGAGCCAGGCCGTACAGCCGCCGACTACGTCGTGGTCACAGCCACACACGACGAAGAAGTGGATGTGGTCGCCCATTTGGTCACTGAAGGCTTCGTCGGCGTAGTTTACGCTGGTGCGGGTCTCGTGTGGGCTCAGGAAGGTGATGTGGTGTGGACGAAGTCGGATCCAGCGTGGCAATACGTGGACGCGGCGACGCCCGTGGGCTCGTTACTCGCGACAAGAAGCCTGCATCTGGAACTGCCCAAGGCACGGCAAATATCCAGCTACCACGTCCCGTATCGGTCCCCTCTGCCTCTCTTTCTCGGCCCTCAGCTTCGCTCACTCACGCTTGCTCACCACACCCCGTTGGAGGGAAACGAGCTTGAGCTGATCCTCGCCACGTGCTCCAACCTGCATCACCTGGCGCTTCACGACTGCATCCTTCAGAGCCTGTGGCCGCTACTGGACGCGTACACAGCCGAGCCGCGACCGTGTCGAGTGTCTTCGCTGCGGTTAGCGTCAACTGGGAGTTCGTCGGTGGGGCATCGGTGTGGAGACTGTGGCCCTGCGAGAACGGGGATGGTTGTAGTGACGCACACAAACGTGTTTGGGCCGCTCATGGACGCGCTCTGCGATGCCACGCACCCGCTCACGCAGCGACTGCGCACGCTCCACGTCGACATTCGCGGCACGTCCCAGGAAGACGCCGCTCTCCAGCAGCTCATTCGTGCGCTGCGCACCGACACGACGCGACTCGAAGTGGTCTCGGTCAAAACGCAGGCGACCTCGGCGGCCCACCTGACGCGCGAGCTGAGTTGCCACCGCGACTGTGTGCTCGTGGACGGACGGCGCACGCGGCTGGCGCTGCTCAGTGTCCTGCGCGCTCGCGGGCGGTGGGCGGCAGAGACAGATCCACCGCCGATGGAGCGCGTATCGCCGCGTGTGCTGAACGTCGAGTCGCTGCGCCTGGTGTTCGCGTTCGCCGGCGGCTCCGTGCGGCGACACATCTCCTGGGTCTTCCAGCCGCTCCCACGGCGTCGCTGCTGTTGACGGTCGAACGAGATCTTTTCGCGTCGCTGGCTGCCAGTGGCATGGCTACATTTACCTCTCTCTAATGACCTACATGCATTCTTTCCCTTTCTAGAGTGACGATCTCACATGTCACTATGGTCCATTTTGGCTGGTGCTGGTCGCCATTCCCCCAGAGCGTCCATCATGAGCGAGCTGTACAAGGAGGCGGCGGCGCTGCTGCAGAAGCTCGAGCGCCGCGAGGGCGGACTCAAGAGTCTCGCGTACGCCGACGGCGTGCAGCACAAGCGCAGCTCGTTCGCGCTCGTGTGCGAGACGCTGCGCTTCAAGCCGCTGCTCGAGCAGCTCCTAACGGCCGTGCCCGAGTGCAAATGGCCCGCCAAGCTCGCGCGCGGCTCGCCGCAGCGCGCGCTGCTGCTCGTGTCGCTCTACGACCTGCTCTTCGGGCGCCAGAAGATCCAGGGCGGCGGCCACGTCAAGAAGGAGCTCATGCCGTTCGCGAACGCGTTCAAGGCCGCACTCGTTCGGCTCAAGATCAAGGCCAAAGTGGCCTCGAACGAGGCGCTGTTGCCCAAGGAGAACCGCAAATCCGAGCTGCTGCTGCCGCGGTACGTGCGCATCAACACGCTCGTGATCTCACCGGAAGAGCGCGATGAGTTCCTCCAAGAATTCGAGGCCGCTGGCGTGTGCGCGGACGCCCACGTGGCCGACCTGCTCGTGTTGCCGCCGGGCACGGAGCTCCACGACCATGCACTTGTCAAGCAGGGCAAGCTCATCCTGCAGGACAAAGCCAGTTGCTTCCCGGCGTTTGTGCTCCACGGCGAGCGAACGGACCCGAGTGGCGAAGAGGGTGACGTCATCGACGCCTGCGCCGCACCTGGCAACAAGACGAGCCACGCGGCCATGCTGCTCGCGCAGCAGCAAGACAAAGCGGGCAATGACGACGCACCGCTGCGCAAGGTGTTTGCGTTCGATCGCTCGGCCAAGCGGCTGGACCTGCTGCGGCGCCGCATGAAGCTCGCCGGCGCCGACGCGCGCGTGGAGCCGTGCTTGCAGAGCTTCCTCGAGGTGGACGTGAGCGACGCCAAGTACGCGAACGTGCGGTCGATCCTGCTGGACCCGTCGTGCTCGGGCTCGGGCATGACCAACCGGCTGGACCACCTGCTCGACATTGCGAGCTCGCAGCTTAAGGACGAGGAACGCGAGCACGACGCGGCGGGCGGCGACGCCGAGGGCGACGTGGCCGCGCGGCTCCAGTCGCTCGCCGACTTCCAGCTCGAGGCGCTGCTCAAGGCCTTTTCGTTCCCGCAGGTGCAGCGCGTGTCCTACTCGACGTGCTCGATCTTCCAAAAGGAGAACGAGGAGGTCGTCGCGGCCGCGCTCGGCTCGGCGCAGAACGTGCGCGACCCGGCACCGTTCGTGCTGCGCAAGTGCCTCCCCACGTGGCCGCGCCGCGGGCAGCCCGTGGCCGGGCTCTCGCCCGAGCAGGCCGACGCGCTCGTGCGCGCCGACGGCCACGAGGACCAGACCAACGGCTTCTTCGTCGCTTACTTTGAGCGCGACGCGGCCGCGGCCGGCACGCTCAAGCCGTTTGGGTCTGTCGCGGCGACCAAGGCGGCCACCACCACGACGCCCGTCCAGAAGAAGACGGCGGAAGAGGGCGATGCGGAGCGAGACGACGCCGCTGAGGAAGAAGATGGTGATGAGGAGGGAGAGGACGCGCAGGTTGGCGGCAAGCGCAAGCAGCTCTCGGACGCGCAGAAGGACGCGCGCAAGCGCCGCAAGAAGGACAAGCTCAAGCGCAAGAAGCAGCAGAAGGCGCAGCAGAAGGGAGAGCAGCAGCTCGCGGACGGCGACGAGGACGCGCGGTAGTGTTGCTGACGCTAAATACTACTAATCCATGTTGTTCCCTTCCCTTCCATCTCTCATAACCGTGGGAGCGCCGTGGTTTTCACGTGTTTCCTCCGCTCGTGGGCCTCCACGACCTGCTGGAAGCGACTCTGGAAGTACTCGCGATGGTGGACGGCCTTGTTCTTCTCGATCTGGAGTAGCTTGGCGTTGCTGCGCGCGGCCACCGAGTCGTATGCGGCGTGGGCCTCGCGCGCGAGCGCGCGCTTCTCGTCGACTCGCTTGGCCTCGCGCTCGACGCGGTCGCGGTGGAACTGGAGCCACTCGAGCGACTCCTGCTGCGTCGGCGGGCGCCGCTTCCCCACGGGCGAGCTGGGCGGTGGCGGCGGCTTCTGCTTGTGCTTGGTCGGCGACGCCGGCCGACGCGAGGGCGAACCGGAGTCGTCGCCCCCCGGTGGTGGCAGTGAAGGCGGCGGCTCACCACGCTTCATGAGCCGCACTTGCCACGCGCACGACTCGCGCCGCTCAACGCGTGGCGCAGCGTGCGGCTCGCTGTCCTCGGCGCGCGTGAGCGAGCCACGCAGCACGCCACGACGCCGCTGCGCGTCAAACTCGAGCGCGAGTTCGCCCAGCGTGAGCCCCACGGACGCGCAGTTGAGCACGAGCTGGTCGCTGGTGGGGTCGTTACGGTCACTGTCATCGCCACCGCCGCGGTCACTATTGTCACTGCCCTCGTGGTCACTACGGTCGCTGTCATCGCCACTATGTCGCCGGCGCCGACGATGCGCGGTCGTGCTCGTCCGTCGGTGTCGGTGGCGACGGTCGTTGTTGTTGTCGGCCACGCTGGCGGCCGTGAACCGCCACTGCGCGAGCCGCATCACCTTGGCGTTGGTCTCCACGGCGTACTCGCGCGTGGCGGCGTCGTCGCCGTAGTACGCGGCCGACGGCACGCTCGCCTTCAAGGCCACGAGCTTGAACGACTGGTCGTCCGGCCGCCGCCGCCGCCGCTGATCATCGCCTGCCGTGGCCGTGGCTGTACGGGTGGCGTACTTGCGCGCTGCGCCTCGCAGCACGTCTGCTTCATCCATCTCCGTCTCCTCCGCCTCGTCCTCCAGGGGCCCGGGGCCGCCCAGGTAGTAGTGCGTGTCCACGAGCAGCGCGAGGATCTCGTCGGGCTCGCCCACGTCGAGCTGCGAGGGGTCCACGCGCAGCCAGAACGGCTCGCCCACGAGCACGTCGTCGCGCCGCGACGGGTTGCGGAAGTCCACGACCGTGAACACCATGTGCGGCCCCGCCACGGCGTCGCGCACGCGCACCGTGCGGCCGTGGCGGCCGACCGCAAGCGGCAAGTTGGACGCGAGGGAAAGCAGACACACGGCGTCGCCAAAGCGCAGCGGCTCGCGCGTGGACGCGTTCAGCTGCGCGAGGTCGCTCTCGGGCGGTGTACCGCGATCACCGCGCGACGCCGACGCGCGAAACTCGAGGAACGCCATGTGCGTGTTCTTCGCGGCCTCGCGCGTGGGTGCGCGCTGCACGGCGCGCTGCTTGAGCTTGAGGAACGCGTTGCGGCCCTTGATAGCCGCCACGGCCTGCAGCAGCGGGCTCACTGGCGTCGCCGCCTTGTCTCGCTCGCGCGCGGCGGCCTCGTGCTGCGCCACGAGCTTGGCGAGCTGCTTGGACGAGCCGACGGCCGCTGCAAGTGGCACGGCCTTGCGGCGCTCGAGCATGTTGAGGCTCTCGCTCTGCGTGAGCTTGCTGCCGGCGTAGACCGCGAACTGCTCGGACGACGAGAGCGCCGGCGCGTGGCGGGCCGCCGCCAGGCTCTGCGTCGGCGGGCGGAGCACGACGGCCGCGCGCTTGCGCATGACCGCGCGGAGCCCGCTGGCATCGCTCGCGTTGTTGTTGTTGTTGCTATTGCTGTTGGCGAACGTCACGCGCTGCTGCGGCACGAGAGCCGAGGCGGCCGGTGGCGGGAAGAGCCCGGACTGCGTCGTCGCGGCTGCCGGCTGCGTCGTGGCGTCCAGCACGTCGAGCAGGCTCTGGCCGGCGCGCACGTGGGCCACGCGGTCGCGGCTCAGCTCGACGAGCTCGTGGATGCGCCGGCTCTGCTGCTGCGTGGTGCCGGCCATGGCCCCTGTGTTTACACCAACGCAGTGGGAATGCCCTCGTGGGTCACAATTTCACACGGAACTGCGCATTTCTATTTCGGACACCTACTACATCGCTATGGAGACGACGCTCGTCACACGATGCCTTCGTCCTCGCTCGCGGGCGTGCCGATCTCGTCGTCGCTCTGCGTCGCGCGGATGCCGGGCGTGGCCAGTTGCAGCGTGGGGCGCCGTCCGCTCTCGACGTCCGTCGGGTCGGTCTCGCCAGTCGCGTTGGCTGCTCCTGATTGCTGCTGCTGCTGCTGCTGCTGCCGCTCGTAGGCGCGCTGCTGCCGCCGCGCGACGGCCATGACCACGGCCGCGACCAGCAGCACCGCCGCGCCCACGAGCCCGAGCTCGATCGAGTCGCGGTGCTTCCACTGCCACTCGCGGTGCGCGGCCGCCGCCATGTCGGCGCTCTCAACGGCCGCGAACGACAGCGCCTGGGTCGCCACCTCGGCGGGCGCGGCCTCGGGCAGCAGCACGGGCGGGTCGGGCGCGACGCCGTGGCCCACCTTGTCGATCACGACCTGGTACACCGTGCGCGTGCCGGCCGCGCTCTCCACCGCGATCGCCACGCTGCCGGCGGCGTCGCCCGTCAGCGTGTGCGACTCGCTGGGCGCGCTGCGCTTGTGGGCGGCACGGCGCCGCTGACCGGGGAGCTGGAACGGATTCGCGCCGCCGCCGTGCGGCGCCAGCGTCGCGCGCGCCGGCCGCGGCGGGTCGTGCGTCGCCCACGCCGGCGCCGCGTCGATGTGGTCGTCGTGGTCGTCGTCGTGGCTGCTGCCGTGGGCGACGGCGGCGCGGGAGGTCTCAGTTGACGTCATGACGTGGAGGCGGCCCATGCGAGCCGTCGGGGGAAACGGAGGGAGAGGAAGGGAGATCAATGGGAAATGGGGGAATGCGGTGCCTCTGGGTTGCCCCACGCCCACACCAAAGACCGACAGATGCGACCTGACTTCTTCCGCCGCTTCGCCATGCGGACCCACCAAGGGTGGAGCTGCTCAGCTGATTTGGGTGAACCCAATGAAATTGATTGGATGAAATTCATATGTAAAAGGTTTGATTGGCGGATATGACGCCCTGAATGCCGTTGGCGAACCCAACGGACAGGTTTCTCCAATACTGGACCCACTGTTCGCGCATCTCAGGTTCTCGTAATGCTATATCAGTATATTTGGGACTGAACGACTCGGTGCAGGATGGTAACTTGCTAATTCAATACATGGCTGACGTGCCTTGATCTTTCTGGCACGAGAGCGTTGGGAGGTGTCGGTTTGGAATAAGAACCATGGCGCCACTGCTCATCTTTGGCGTCGGCGTCGACGTCGCGCGCGTCGCGCGCGTGCAGGAAACGTACGCGCGCTTCGGGGACCGGTTCCTGCGGCGCGCGTTCCACGCCGACGAGATCGCGCTCTTCCACGCGCGCGCGGACGCGCACAAGCCGCTCTTCCTCGCCTCGCGGTGCGTTGGGTTTGCCTGCGTTCCCCCTCAGTGTATCGCTGTCTTCTGAGCGACGCGATGACGCGCAGATGGGCCGTGAAGGAGGCGACGTTCAAGGCATTCCAGCGGTACCGCGTGCTCTTCCCGGAGATCAGCACAACGCGGCGGCAGCAGCAGCATGGTATTGACGCCTTCGACGCGGCCGCCAGTGCGCTGGAAGAGCTGCTCCATAAGCAGATCCGCACGGCGCTGCCCGTGGCCGACGAGATCCAGGCGCTCGACCTGCGGTTCCACGGCGAGACGGCCAAGCTTGCGGCGCAGCTGCAACTCGAGGTGTGTGGGAAACGAAAAGATAAACTTGCGTGTGGGCTCATGAGACGGAGCTAACGAAGAGCACTGGATGAACAGGCGTCGCATGTGTCAATCTCCCACGACGGCGACTACGCCATGGCGTTTGTCGTGCTGCAGCAGCGACTAGATGGTGCGGGCAAAGACGGCGAGTCTGTACACGAGAATCCATGAGCACGTTGTGTGTGTAAGTCACTCCCAAAGCGGGCGTATCGTTTTTATCTCGTTTTTATCTCGACGCACCCCGATATCCTAATGAGCTTCGAGGTCGCACTACTAGCTGACTCAGAACGAGTCTTTCCGCGGCCGTGTGCCGCTGCGCTCAGCGTACACTTGATGCACGAGCTGCGCCACGCGCTTGACAGCCGAGAGTGAGAACACGGCTGGCGCTGCGTCGGCCTGTGCTTGCGCGTGCTCGAGCTGCTGCCATTTGCGCTGCGCGCACGCGTCGGCGACGCGGCGGAACGCGTCCACGAGAGCTGCGCGTTCGCTGTCGCTTGACTCACTGGTAGCTGCAGCCAGCGCGGCGACACTGTGGCCGTGGCGCCGCATCCAGAACACGAACGCATTGGGCACGCGCTCGGTCGCCGCCCGCGTGTAGCGGGCAATGTCATGCGCGATCGTGCCCTCCCACTCCATATACTCGCCGATACAGCGCAGAGCGTCGAGTCGCGCGGGCGTCACAGCCTCGGACGCGAGCGCAAGCGCGTCCACGAGCAGCAGCATCGTTGCCTGCCAACGCTTGGCGTGGATGGCCATGAAAGCCTCGAGCTTGGCCTCGTCATTGCTGTCGTCGTTGCCGTCAGCTGCGTCGTGCTCGTCCGAGACCAGTTCGAAGCTGCGCACAACTGCGCGCAGCAGCTCCCACTCCTCTGTGGCCATGCGCTCGCGGATCAGCGCGTGTGCGACGTCCTGCTCCAAATGGTACTGCAGCACCTGGCAGAGCGCGAGAAACAGCGGCAGGCCCGTGGACAGCACGTCGTCGCTCGCGGGGACGTTTTCCAGGAGCTCACGGCATCGCGCGCCGTCGAGATCGCTCAGAGAGGAGCCGCTCGCGAGCAGCTCGCGCATGAATGCGCCCGTAGCCTCAGCACGCACCTCCATGAGCCGGTATACGAGTATGTTGATGAGCACCGAGAGCAGCTGCAGCTTGTTCTGGAGCGCGAGGTTCGCGCGCGACAAGACTGGCGTCGAGTTTCCAGAGCCTTCGGTCTCCTGCTGCTCGTTCGACACCTCGTTGATCACGATGGATCGCATGGACGCGAGGAACAAAAACATTTTCTCGAGCTGGTTGTAGCCTTTATCGCCGAGCAGCTGCCGCTGGATGAGCGGCAGCTCCGGGGCGCCCGCCTGTGCTGCCCCCGTTGGCGTCGCGTTCGGCTGGATCGCGATGTACTGTGGGTGCTTGTTGATCGACTGGAAGGCGATGTTGACACTGACTGTCCCTTCCAAATGTGGTACGGGGATCGCGACGTAAAACATGGACGGCAGCGGCTCGGCCTGAGTCGTCTGCGGGGACAGTGGCGGAGAGCTGTTGTGGATCTCAGAGAACACTTCGTGTGCGTGGAGGTACTCTTTTGCGGTCTCGATGTTGATCGACTTGCGGCCCAGCATGTACGTGCACACCTCCGATACGAGCTCGCTGGGTGCACCGGCCGCGACCGCGATGTTGCGCGCGTGGAGCGCCATGTGGCCCTTCTGGATACCCGTGATCGCGATCGCGCGGATCGCAGCAAAGTTCTGCGCGAGCCCGACGCTCACGATGACGCTGCCAAGCCCACGCGCGTCCGGCTGGCCCAGGATCGAGTGGGTTGCACGGTACCCCGGGTGGGTCTGCAGCGCGCCGCCCTTGGACCCGACCGAGATGGGCATCTCGAGGCTGCCCCGAAGCACGCGCACGCCGTCGCTAGCGCGCTCGACGATCTCGTACTTGGAGAGCGATGCATACTGACCTGAGCGACTCGCGTAGCAGTGTGCGGCCGACTCGATGGCGCGCCAGTCTTGGCCCGTGGCGATCGCGACAGCATCCACGCCGTTCATGATGCCCTTGTTGTTGGTCACGGCGCGGTACGGGTCCACGGCCGCAAAGTTGTAGGCCTCGACGATGCGTGCGGCCACCTGGTCGCCGTCCACGCCCTTCCAGCCGAGCTTCTTCACAGGGATCTCAAACGTCGAGCGCGTGCGGCGCTGCATGCACAAATTCGTGAGGATGCGCAGCCCGCAGCGGCTCTTGGTGAGCTGGCAAATCTCAGTCGAGAGGCCCTCGGCGACCGTGTTGACGATGTTGGCGCCCATGGCCTCGCAAACGTCGACATCGATGTGGACCACGAGGTACTCGACGTCGGGCGCCGACGCCTGGATTGTGAGCTCGTCCTCACACGGCGTGTACCAAAAGTCGGTGGCGTCGGCGTGGACTTGCGTGTGGCGCTCGCGCGCGCGTTGCGTGACCACGCGGCAGTACACGTCGACGGCGCCACCGCCGCGCTTCTTCATGTTGGGGCAGAGCGTCGTGTTGGCGATGTGCAACAGTCGTTCACGGTGCGCCGCGATGGTCGCGATGGCTTCGGGAATATCGGGCGTGTCCACGAGCTGCACCTGCGAGGTCATGATGTTGCCGGTCGTGGCAGTCGCGAAGCCGCCACCGAACGCCGCGACCAGCTTCGCAGCGCTTGAGGCTGCTGCCACCACCGACGGCTCCTCGACCGCCATGGGCACCGAGAGGTGCTTGCCGTCGATGACGAAGTTGAGGCCGAGGCCGAGCGGGATGCCCAGCACGCCGATGCAGTTCTCGATCATGAGGTTGGCGGTACGCACGGGCAGCTCGCCGAGCTTGGCCGCGCCCTCGATCATGTGGAGCTTGTCGTCCGCGTCATTCTCTTGCTTGACGCGCTGCAGCCGCGGGTACATCAGCGAGAGAACATCGAAGCGCTCCCGCAGCGTCTTGTTGTAGAAACCCGACCACACGGACGGCTGCGAGGCACTGCCGCCGCTGGGACTGGCGGCCACGCTGGCGGCGCCCCACGCGTCATCGGGCGAGAGCTGCGGCGTCGGCTGAAGCGGGTCGAAGCGCTTGGTCGTGGGCGCCGGCGACGGCTGCTGCACTTCGCTGCGCGCGTGCACGGTGGAGTGTAGCTCTTGGGCCGCGGCGAGCAGCTCCTCGATCTTGTGGCGCACGTCGCTCGTGAGGCTCTCGACAGGCGCGTGGGCCGCGCGCTTGAGCACCACACGGCTCGCGAGCAGCAGGTCGTCGAGCGACTCGTGGAATCCGTCGACCGCCGGCGGCATGGACGTGACTGACGACGGGAAGGGTGGGAGAGATGGGTTGGTCCGGGAGGATGTGAATGGAAGGATCGACGTGCCGCTGGCCGAGTCGATAGTGCAATGAACGACCGCGGCCGAGAGCAGGAGGACGGAGACACGTACGGGAGATGCAACTCACACACAGCGCACGCCGGGGGAAGAAGGCGTCGTGGCCGTTGGTCCGTCCGTCTTTCCGATGCCAACGCAGAGTGACGGCCGATGATGACGGCCGCCGCATGTGGGCCCGCCGAGCTGGGCCGCAAAAAAAAACTCCGCCGACTCAGACAGCCAGTTCTATCAAAACAAGGCGTCATGGCAAGTTCCAGAGAACGAGATTCGAAAAATATAACATACCTTGCTTTGGTAAAATCACCTGGTATCAGATGACTGTGTTCTGAGAAACCTGAGAAAACGCCAAGTGGGTTTCTGGCATGAGAAGGTACGGTGGCCGAAGCGACGCGAAGTCGGAGGGATCCGTCCATGGAGAGCGGCGGCGAGGCCACGTACTATGCGGTGCTACTGGGTGCCGACTCTTTCCTGCATCTTGCTCATCCACCAAGCGTCTCCTCTTCCACGTCCCATTCGTCGGCTTCATACACTTCCTCGCCGGGTTCGTCACCGGCGGTCGAAGCAGCAGTGATCGCTTGGGGCTCGGTCGGCTCCGCGCTCTGTCTCATATCAGTCGTTTCAAGAGGGAGAGGCTCGTCCGCTTGTGGTGGAGCGGACTCGGTCCTGCTCTCTCCGGCGTCCTGGGTGCTGTCCCCGCCGAGGCCTGGTACGTCCAGCGACTCGTAGCTGTCCTGTACATCCAGTGTCGAGCCAGCAGCTCGCGATCCGAGGCTTCCCGGAAGAATACCCGCGAGCGAGCTGCCCGTCGCCTTGGTTCCGTCGAGACCATACCCGGACGAGTACTCAGCCGCGAGCGAGAGCTTTTCCCGCAGCAGTGCGGTTAGATCTGTCTCCAGGCGCTCACTCGGTCGATCGGCGTCGTGCTTGACCTTCCAGCAAAGTGCGCGCCAATAGTGAGGCAGCTCAAGCGTGTTGTCACACGTCTACGGTCAACAAGAGATGTTAGAAACGACCCAAATCTCATCCTTTATCAATAAAAACTTACGTGAGATTGAGGCAGCATTCGCAGCGTTCGATCACATTCATCCGGTGATAAAGCTGGGAAAGGCATCTCAATGCGGAGGAACTGCGAGCAGAAAACATAGATCAGTTGGGCTCAGTGAGGAGAGTACAATACCATATCACGCGTACCTCAGTGCCAGCTTGCGGCAGCGTGTCTACGCCCGTAATGAACTTGACCAACTTGCGCTTGAGGTTGGGATCAAACCCATTCACGGCGTCCCAGAAGCACCGCTGGAGCGGTTGGCAGCTCGCGAAATCAGGGTCCAGCGACACTCGGAACACCTCCGAGATCGCGAAGTCCTTGTTGGAGATACCTTCGGTATCACCATAAAGTTGATCCGTCAAATCGACGCCAGTGATGCCGCAGCGGTGTAGGTCCTGGTCCGTGAAAACTCGGTAGAATCCGCGCCTCATCTCTTCAAGTTGCCAAGCGATGTTGGACTGCGCGCCATACTTTTGATTGATCGTCTGGGCTGTATAGTCGTCGACAGACAGCGACGGTGATGCACCTTCGAACTCGAGATAGCTCGCGAACTCCGCAGGCTTCATGTAATGGAGATGCTCGATTGCAGCGTGCAAGGTCGGGTCGAGCAGCTGTAGATCCCGGAGCCTGAGTGTGCGCTTGGGGTCGAGGAGTAGATCAAAGAGGAGGTTGTGGAGACGGATCTGTAGTGCACACTGGTGGACGAGAGCGTTGGCAAGGAACCAACCCATAAATTCAAGCACTTGTCGGTTCTCTGGCGTATCGAGAACCGCTTCGTTGAGCCAGTAGCTCTCTGATGCTTGGATATACTCGAGATACGCTGTTCGTGGTTTGTATACCTTCAACTCCGAGACGTTGAACGAGTGGTTCGAGATGCCTCCTCGATCGAGCATGTAGGCGCCGGTACTGGTATCACATTTGTTGATGATGCGAGAGACCGTGGTGCCATCGGCAGGTGACCGCCATTCGACCTTGAATCCCGGCTTTATCCATCGGTCCAGGCGGTCCACCACAAGCTTGTTTCCATTCACGAGCACCGGGTCATAATCGTCCGAAGAAGCCACTGAAAGCTCAACGAACGCCCATTTTGCGGTCAGCTCAGCGGCGAGAAGGGCGAACCACTCCTTAAGCGGACCTTTTCCTTCGCCTTCCTCGACCCGCACTCCATCCACGACCTTCTCTCCAAACGAGCTCTCGAAGAAGGGGAAGATTTGATAGCTCGGCAACTGCTTAGCTCTGTTGCCAGCAAAACACTTTTTCGTCACAGTTTTTCTCGAGGACTCCGACACGTTTTGTCGATCACACACGATTGTGAGTTTTGGGACTGCATTATCTTCACACTCCTCCTGGTGGATTCGATGAAGGCACTTCACGTTGAGCAGCAAGATCTTGCCTTGACTATCGAGGAGAAACGATAGGTCTTCGATCTTGACCCCGCACTTGCCCGCGAACATGCTTTCTATCCGGCCCCAGCTGTGAACCAGTTTGTCGCGCCTTTGATTCACCAAGTACGGGTAAAATACGCGCACCAGCCGGCTTAGTCCTGGTGGAGTTGACTTGGACTCTTGTGTTGGACGGAGCTGCAGCAGGACATTGGCAGCTTTTCCAACCCAGCGCAACACATCACCAGCATCATTCTCCAACACCTTCTCTGCCGCTTCCATAACGTCAGAGAGATCGACTTCCGAGACAAGCGGGCTGATACTCACGATGTCCCGCTCAATTGTGTGAGCGATTCCGCCACACACTTCATCCAGGAGAACAATGCACTCATCCCACAAATGGTGAGACAGCTTGATGTCCAATAGTTCTTGCTCCAACTTCATGCACGTCAACATCGACTCGATCGCCTCCTTGTTCTCCCATGTCGAAGCAAACACGTCCAGAAGAGAACCATCGAGAGCTTCCTGCACCCTCAACCACGACGCCTTTTCTACGGCCTCGCGGAGATCATTGCGATGGGCCGTGATCCAAGTTATACAGTCCCGAAGACTGGCACCTGAGACTTCCCTCCCCAGAGGAACAACACGCTGGAGAGAAACGGCTGCTCGATCCCAGACAGCTTCACCCCCACTGTCCTTCTCCGGCTCGTTTCCCTCAGTGGAATCAGTGTCAGCGCCGACAGGAAGACTGATCTCCTTATGATTTAGTTGCACCTCGTTGTCGACTTCCGGATCGGTGGATAGTTGTGATGTTTCCACTGCGACAACACGAGGATGATCCCCAGCAGCGTCGACACTCTCTGGCTGGAGTGGCTCTTCGTCGTCTTCATTGTCGAAGCTGTTCTCGTACTCGTCACGTGCTGAGCTTTTGGTTGATCTTTCAGATAACTTCACGGACGAGTTCACAGTATCAACATTCGCTCGAGCCAAAGTCTCACAAAAGCTCTCATCGAGGATGTTGACAAGTTCCTTCTCTGTTTCCAGATCCCTCTGCCCAGGCGGTAGACTCGCGGCATCAGATCTTGAGCTAATGAATCCATCGTCTTCATAGTCGTCCGCGGGAGTGCTTGCGGCGATCATTTCGTCCGCGCCGACGTGAGGTTGGACCACATTGTTGGTAGATTCCGTTTCCTTCGCGTCCAAAGTTTCAGCATCAGCTGGTGAGGGGAGTTTGCGAGATCCTGCTCTTCTTCCGCTCTTCATAGTTTGGTTACGTCCCGTCAGCTTCAGCTTTTCGTCTTTGGCTACTTGCGATCGCGCCATCTCTACCATCTCCACTATAATGGCCTGCGCTGCGAGCACTCGCCCAAGCTTCTGGTCGGGCCGAATGCAGAGAGCGTTGGACGCAGTGAAACAATCAAGCTCGACACCGCGCGCGTACAACTCGGGCCCAGCAAAGTCCAAATCGCTGTGCATCTTGATGAAGTAGTTGCGACCGCGCCAGACGAACTCCGGTGGCTTCCTACAGACAACGTGTCCTTTAGTATACAGATTGGAGCTAAGGCAAGTTTGCCGACCACGTACTCGGCTTTGGCCCCCGCCTCGAGCATCCACTCCACGATTCCCTCGACAACCTGGATGCCGGACACTTGCAAGTCTGCCCCCAGCTGTTGTGCGAGGCGCATAGCTTCACGAGCGTTGCTCATCGCGGAGACGCTCCCTTTCGCAGACGACGAGGACATCGCTGGAGCGAGAGCCATTGTTGCCTTTGGTTTGATCTGCGGATGGCTACCGCTGGACACTCGCGGTGCCGCCATCACAATTGTTTCTTGGACCGGCGTACACAGGATCAATGCGTTGAGCTGGTAGATCAGAGTCTCTCGAGCGTCTATGGCCTTGAGTACGTTGAAGCGTAGCTTCTCCTCTTTCGAGGTTGTTACCTCGGGCTCCTAATTTATGATTGAACGCTCAGAATTGTATACCACATTTTTATGCAGACAACATACCTTGGGAGGATGCGCAAGCGGGACGATTGGTACTAGACGGCCCATGCTAGGCCGCTGGTGCTTAGGTGCAGCACCATGACCGTACTGGTGACGCTCGTCTCGAATCCTCCGATCTTTCAGATCGTGAAGATCTTCAGTCTCGTTGCTTGCGCGGTGAACTCTTGTCGGGCGCTTTGGCTGCGATGGCGTATCGCACGAGAAACGATCATTCCATCCTTGCTCACGACGCTCAAGTTGTTCCTCTGTCGGTGAAGGTAGCCGGTGCAGATGTTTATGACGGAGGGCCAGTCGTTGAGACCCTGGAACTCCACTCTTTGGTTTCGCGCTCGTGGGTTTGGACGCGCGCCGAAGCGGTGCTCCACCTGACCCAACATGACCTTGAAGCAGCTGCTTCGCCAAGCGCTCGCGATCGGGGCTTGCCATGTTGTTGTGGAGAGTGTGACGGATATCCTCTGGATGCTGAACGACAGCATGTAGCAGCGTTTAGTACAGAAATACCCATTGTTCTATCCGGCAATAAATAGCAGGAGCGTGGCTCACTAACAACGATGAGCCTACTTCACCTTGGACAGAAATATGGCTGGATGTTGCTCTTCCTGATGGGTGAACCACCATCCCGACGGTTGTAACGATTAAAGTTTTGGCGTCAAGTACGGTAAGGTGTTCTTGGTTTAATAGCGCTTTTGCTGGCGCCTGAGTGTATCTTTAAGACGCTTCTTGCACTCTTCAATGGTGCGCAACTCGGCGTCGAGGGACGCGACAAGGTCTTTGTCATCGCTGAACGCGCGGCGTTGTTGACGAATCTTCTTTTCTCGCATACGGAGAGATACCAACAAGGCATGGTCGGACGACGAAGCGTCAATCAACATGTCTTCATTATGTCGATCCGCTTTCGGTTTCTTGGCAGGTTGAATATCCGCAGTTTCTATAACATGACGAGCATCGTGTCAGTGGAGACGGCTCCTTCTCAATAATCGATCCCACGACGAACCTTGGAAGGAGGAGCCACCAAAATACAGCCCACCCGTGCAGAGAAGAACGAGCCAAAACCCATTGGTATGGTAGAGCCGCAAAGCCTGTAGATGGAGCTTCAGGTCCGATCTCCCCATCTTGACGACCCCCGCCTGCTGGTTCGAGCACGGCGAGCACTGTGGGTAGAATCGAAACGACACTTTCCGCCCCGTCAGTCGTCGCCACAGCGCTTCATTCATTCGCTTGGCCACTCTACACGCCATGAAATCCGTCTGTCAGTTTCAAACCCACGCCCTCTAACGTCCTTCAATAATCTCTTACGCTTTGGGGGGCATATGATCAGCGTGGTACAGCACGCCGCGCTTGATCCCGCACGTGTGGCAACCATACAGCCGCCCAAACTCCTGGATGATGCCGCGGCCGACGCTGTCGGCGTACTCCTCGGTCGCAGGCAACGACGCCTTCTTCAAGTGGAAGGCGCCGAGGTTCGCGTAGTGGCTGGGCGCGAGCGAGCTCATTCGCCCGCCCAGCATCTTGAAGCTCAGCACTCCCATAGCCATATACACCGGAAACGGTGCATCCTTCAGGTCTTCAAAGCGCGTCTTGAGCTTTGCGGCAATGTCGTTCGATGCGTTGAGGAGCTTGCTTCCCGTAAAGCCGCCTCCATGCGACAGCACGCTTTCGCCGATTTCACGTGGGAACGACGCGAAATGGAGCGCTAGAACGGACGAGGACGCAACCGCGACCGTGCCGATCACACTGGAGGCCACGGGCGTCGCGGCGCCCACGCGGATCGCGCGCTGGAAGACCTGCGCCGCCGAGATGCCGAGCCAGAAGACCACGCCGCCCGTGGTCGCGTCGGTGACGTGGCGCGTGAGCGTGTCGTACAGCGCGAGGGAGCGCGCGCCCGTGAGCTGGTGCTTCATCTTACGCGCCGTCTCTTCGTACGTGGAGCGCCATGCGTCTGCGTCGAGCAGCGCGCGCCAAGGCGACGGCGACGGCGGCGGTGTTGTGGAAGCTGCGTTCCCCATTGAGGCCAAGGAGAACAATATCCTGTGGATCCTGAAATCCCTTGATTGAGCAACTGTGACACAATTACCGTACTAAATGAGGGCCTCAAATTTATGAAAATTTCAAAAAGAGTGTGTTCCAAATCACAAAATGCATTTTCGGCAAGGAGTTCGGAATGGTGGTCACTTCAATCTCTTGTTTTCCTCTTCCCGCGCTCCCACTCAAACCTCCAAAAAGGACGACCATAAACAACATGTTCCGCGCGCCGCGCGGCGACCCGCACGCGCCTCCCGCCTCAGGCAACCACCGCTCGGAACCACTCGCCTCCACAGGTGCGTCCACGCGCGCCCCAGCGGCGCCAACGGACTTCGAAGCGATGGAGGAGGAGGCTACGGCGACCTCAGAGACGGTCGAGGTCAAGTCAGTGGCGCTTGTGGCGGAGCAGCCATCCGCTGCGGATGCCGCCCTCATGGAGCGTATCGCGACGCTCCAGCGCATATTGTCGATGGACGCCGCGATGATTGTGACGCTGGAGGAGGAGCTTGTGCGTCTTGAGCGCGCGCAGAAGACGCTGAAGTTCCTCAAGCAACATGTGTACCAGGTTGAACGTGAGAACCATGAGGAGAGGAAGATGAAGGCTGAGATGGCGGCCGCGGCGGCAGAAGCGAAGGCCAACGCGGCAGTGAAGGCCAACGCAAGAAAGCGGAAGAAGGCTGCGGCAAAGATGCAGCAGAAGGAGGCAGAACCCAAGGCCGACGAGGCAGTAGAGACCAATGGAAAGAAGCAGAAGAAGGCTGCGGCAGAGAAGCAGCAGAAGGAGGTAGAACCCAAGGCCGACACGGTAGTGAAGGCCAACGGAAAGAAGCGGAAGACGCGTGCGGCAAAGAAGCAGCGGAAAGCGATAGCGAAGAAGCAGCTGAAGGCGGCGAATAGCTCTTTGGCTACCAAGATCGCGGTTGAGCAGAAGTCGCTGCAGTGCCAAGTGGAGGAGCTTTCTGAGAAGAATCGACCGCTGGTTAAGAAGCCCGAGCACGCCGAGAAGACAGACCACGACGCACATTTCGAGCCGTCGAGCCGTCAGACCCAAGCGGAAGTGCTGGAGGACCGCACGAACATCCAGAAGCTGCAACAGACCATCGATGAGCTCCAGAAGACGAACAAGAATCTCACGGAAAAGATCGCTCTTCTTGATGTCAAGGTCAAGAGGGTGCGTCAAGCAGCCAAGGAGGCCAACAAGGAGCGCACGGCTGAGATGATGGAGCGTGTGACGGTGCTCCTGGCGCAGTTGACGATCGGATCCAACACAGAGCAACAGCTTCCGGCCAAGAAGCAACTTCGTACGGCGGAAAAGTCCGAACTGACCCATGCGGTTACGCAGTTCAAGGAGACTGGGGCAGTCATGGCCAAGCGTCTTGCAGGCGTGGAGCAGCAGCTCGATAAACCTAAGGTTCGAGTTGCCAAGGCTGCGGTGGAGCATGATGCATTGAGTTCGACACTCACGAAGGATACTGCGGCGTTCTCCGTTGAGGAGGCTGCGTTGGTTGGGCGTATTACGACCCTGACGGAGGCGACCAGCTCGCTCTCAAGCATAGTAACGGAAGTGCAACCACAGCTGGAGAAGGAGAAGCACTCGTTCCACTCGCTTGGAGATGAGATGAACGAATCGGCCGAGCACCACATTCGTGTGTTCAAGGACGAGCTGCTGTCGGCAAAGTCTGCTGCGGCGAATACTACGGCTAAGGAAGAAGGTTCCGTGAATGGCGAAGAAGAGGACGAGGCACATGTCGGCAGAAAGCGCAAGCAGCTCTCGGACATGCAGAAGGACTCCCGCAAGCGCCGCAAGTAGGACAAGCTCAAGAGCAAGAAGCAGCAGACCGCGCTGCAGAAAGAAGACTAGTAGCGCGCATATGGTAACGAGGATGCGCGGTACAGTAGTGTCGTATGCGGTATTAGATCGAACGAATCCATTATTCTAATCTAACAGTAACAGAGAACGCAACGAGGCTGCGAGCGAGCAAGGAATAGCCGCTCAAGTGCCACGAGCTTACGAGCACTCGCGCTGTAACACTACTACATGGCACCGTGAGCCAGCTTGATCTGCAGTGCCATTGGTTGTTCTCTCCGCTGGATTCACAACGCGCTTCATGACGGCACCTGGTCGCGGCGTTGCGCGCGTTGCTGGGGAAGGGAGGGCGGCGTGGGCGTCAGGTAGG
>JAMFLL010000397.1:0-18353 GCA_027475725.1 Pythium rhizo-oryzae
TCACGAGCGGCACCGACTGGATGCGCTTGACCTCCTCCTTGGCGCGGATCAGCTCGCGCTTGAGGTTCTTCATCTCGTCCTTGATGTAGCCCTCCTGCATGTACACATAGAGAATAGACCGGTTAGACCACCGAACCTCCGTATCCCCCTGCCATTGGATATATGCGCAAACGGACCTGGATGTCGAGGAACTCCAAGTGGCGCTCGAGCGACTTGTACTTGGCGTAGAGGTCCGCCTTGGTCTCCTGCGAGCAGTTGGACCACACACCACAGCATTAGTCGCCAAATGAGCACTCATGAGCATAGCCTAAAGGATAGACGCACGATGGCCACGGGCACGAGCGGCTCGACGTCCATGGGCGAGCCCGCGCTTAGTCCGATCTCCTCCATGGTTGCCGTTGAGGTTGCTTTCTCCTGCGGAAGATGCCAATGGAAATCTTTCTCCCTCACTCGAAGCTCGCGAAGAGCAGCGTACTGGAAATACGCACTAAAGTACGGAAAGCCAACCTGGTATACACAGTGTATACTAAGATCGAAGGTCCTCTATTCGGCGTGTCACAGTACGAAAATGATAAGTTGAATTATGGGTTTCATCATGTTGTGATTTGTATATTTTACGTTTGGAGAGAAGGGAAGAGTAAAAAACGAATGGGAGGGCGGGCAGCTTCGGTCGCTGTCCTCGTGTGCAGGGAATGAGAATGCTGAGGGCCTTCTTTGGCGTGCTGGGCATAGTGTGTTGAATTGTACGCATACAGAGATGGTGGGGGGGGACGCTACTGGGATTTTTTCTGGGGGGTGATCAGGCGGTCAGCGCCAGAAAGTTGGTGATGCCCGCGACTGTCATGAGGAAGAACACGATCACATACGGCAGCTGGAGGCGCCACGACTCGACGCGCGGCACCGGGCGGTACACGTGCTCGGTTCCCACGGCTCTGGAAGAAGACGTTGACATCGACCGCGTCGTGGCCGCCACGGGCTGGCTCTGCCCGCGGCGCCGCGGCGCGGGGGTGGCCGTAGTGGCCTTCGCCACCTTGAAAACTGCCGTCGCCTTGCGGGCAAAGATGTCGGACTCGCTGCTGCGCTTGGGCAGCTGTGGTTGGGCCTCGTCGCTGCTGTAGCCGCTGCCGAGCGCGTCCGAGGGGCTGGCGCCGCTGGTGCTGCTGCGGCGGTTGACGCGCGCGATGGACTCGACGCTCTGGTTCACGCACTCGTCGCACGAGCGCACGCTCGTCTTCTGGAACAGGATGCGCTTGGTGGAGCACGCGCCGCACACGACCTCGCCGCAGAGTCGGCAGTTGTGCTTGGCGGTAAACACGCGGAACGCGCGCTTGCAGTTGGAGCACGCCGCGCGCGAGGACTTGGGCACCCAGTGCGACTTGTGGCACAGCGAGTCGTGCTCCATGCCCATGGCCTGCGCCGTCACGCGGCGGAAGAGCGTGCTGTTGCGGCGCGCGTGCTGCACGGGCGGCAGCGCGTCCAGCGACGACGCCGAGGAAGAGGAGGACGCGCGGCGCACCTCCGGGGACCGGTCGATCGCGATCGCCATCGTGTTGAACGCGTTTACTGGCACTGGTATGTATTCACGAATGACGCTCACAGCGGCCCGGACAACAGTGGCGGTGATCGGGCATGAGAGGCGCTGGGAAGAGGTGCCGGTGGCCGCCTTTCTCTAGAGCTGGAGGAGAGAGAGCCTGATCTGTCTGGTGCTCTCTTGTGGGGCCCGAAAAAAGAGCGCACCCATCTGGAAGCGGAGAGGCGGCGCGCGTGGGCCGCCCCAGGTCAGCGGACCCATCCGGCCAAGGCGAAGAGCTCAGTTGGCCCTGTCCCCTACCCACACACGCCCATGGGATTTCGAGCCGGACACGAACGTTCAGATACATCACGTAACACAGGTATACTATCACATACCACAGGTGGAACACGTTGAAGTGGCGTCTTGGGTGGCTCCTCACGGCTGGCGCCTGCCATTGACGCTGTTTTCGCTGGCAGCGGCTGCGGTGGCTGCCACAGTGCTGCCCTTCTGGTCGTGGTCTTCTGGGGCGACAACGAGCGGATCCACCGCGGCAGGACTCTCTGCCGCCAGCCCGCCATTCGCAGCGACTTCGCGATTCTCCTTCTCCACCAACTGCTCCGATCGGTCGCTCCCGTCTGCAGTGGTGGTCACCAGCGGCTGAGTTGGTACGTTCACTTGGGGTGTGGCACTGTTGTCCTCCGGGGGCTTCGCAGGTGCTTGAACCTCGCTCTCTCGCAGCGCAGAACCCACGTCGGTCTCCGGTTCCTTCTCCTTCTCTTCCAGCAGCTGCCTCTGACGCGCACGCTCGGCGGCGGCCTCCAACGCGAGCACCAATACGTCGCCCACAATGTCCTTGAGCGCGCCACTCGCGGCACGGACCGACTCGACCTTGTCACGGATCGCCTCGTACACCGGTTGGATGTCGCGGCACTGGAGCTTGCGGTTCGAGATCCACACGATGCCCGTCTGCGTGACGCGCACGAAACACGCGAGCGTGCGGTGCACGTACTGGCGGTAGAACCGGATGCGCCGGCGCTCGTTGGGCGGCTGGACATCGAGGATCGTGTACTCGTCGCCGTGGTTCAGGTGCACGCGCGGGATCACGTGGAGCGCCTCGCAGCAAAAGTTGAGCTGGTCGACGAGCGTCGCCTCCACGAGGCGCTGTTCGGTCGGGTCGCGCAGCGGCAAAAAGATGGGGCACACGAGCGGGTGCAGGTCCAGATCGTTGGACACGCCGTTCTCAGGCACCTGCATGAAATCCAGCCCGAGCTGCTTGGCGCGACGCACCAGGCCCTGGATGAAGTCTTCCACGAGCGCGCTGCGACACACGAGCCACTGCACTTCAAGGTGGAACGACTGGGACGCCGATAATTCCGTGTCCAGGCGCGTGACCAGCCAGTTCTGGCTCGACGGCGAGTCGCTCGCGTGGAGCATCATGCGCACGTTCTCGCGGTTCACGTGCTTGAACGCCGGCGCGCCGCTGCGCGGGATGCCAGCGCGCCATTCGCTCGCGATCTTGATCGTCGGAAACGACGCGGGGTCCGCGGCCTTGGCCTTCAGCGAGTCGAAAAACTTGCGGCACCGGTCCGTGTACAGCTTCAGCGCCGGCTCGTCCTGCTCGACGTCTCCCGTGAGCTTCGGGGGCATGATGCAGTACAGGATGCGCTTGTACCGAATCGCGTCGTTCATGTCGTCGTAGTAGCCGCAAATGAGCTGGTCCAAGTAGTTCCACTGGTACTCATGGCGCGGGTACTTGCGGAATTCTTGGCTCGCGAACAGGAAGCTCTCGGCCACGGGGGACCACAATGAGTAGCGATACTCCATAATGTCAACGTCCGACCGCGCGCTCGCTCGTTGCAAGTACCGCTTGACATCGACGGTTTGGGTCTCTTCGTTGTACATGATCTCGTGGATACGGTGGCCCATGGTCAATCGGAACAAGACACTTGTGCCGTTTGACGAGGTCTTGGTTGCCTCCACGGTCACAAGCTGGAAGTCCTGCGAGAATCGCTGCGCGACCATCTCCATCACGAGTTCTCGATAGTCGCGGAAGGTCACGCCGCTTTGTTCGTCTCGCTCCGGCAACGTCACACTGTAGAACGACTCGGAGTAGTGCTTCTTTAGCTCTTCAAGTCCCGGAACAAAATCGGTGGTGAGCGGTAGTAGTGCCGGGCAGCAAAGTGACTTCCACTTGAGCACGTTCTGTACAAGACGATACGGGTTCTTGCCATCGCTTGGTCGCACTTGGCTCCAACGCCGCTGGTTACTTGTGAGCTGCTTGTAGATGTACGCGTGGGAATGGAAGAGCGGATCCTTTGTGTTGTTCTCGCCCAATGGGAGTAAGATGGGGCTGTTCGCATAGGTTCCGCCGTCTCCAGCAGCGAGCAACTGGAAGGTGTTGGGCAAAGAGCTGCCGAGGGTCCGCGTACGTGTCAATGACACATCTGGGCTCGAAGAATTCAGGCCGTCGCCTGTAGTTCTGCCCTCGCCACTGATGTCTCCTGTCGGTGGTCGAATCTTCCCGTCCGAATTCACTGACATCCGACTTGGAACAACCGGGGAAGTTGTGCGAGTCGGCGGGCCGGGAGACGTGGTCAGCCGGGTTGATGGACCCGGTGAAGTCGTTAGCAAACCAGAGTTCTGCGGACTTCGCCAACGATTGGGTTCAACGACGTGGCGCAGCGTTGTTGCCTCCTCGCCGCCAGCTGACCCTGCTTGCTGCTGCTGGTACATGCTTGCGTTGTGTGAGATCCTACCGGCGGATTTCTTGTTTGTATATGCGGCACCACCGACGCCACCAGTGGGCCTCAAGGGTGGCGTTAGCATCAACCGATTATTGCCCGCTTGCGAGTCGTCCTCTCCACTTCCACCATTCTTGAGAGAGTATTTCGAGGCCGTCTTCGCAAGAGGAGCGCTAAACACCGCGTCGTCGTAACTTTCGAACTCGCGACGAAACTTCTGCACGTCGCGCGGGGCAAACGAACGGAACTTTGGGAGATCGACGGCTGTACCAGCCTCCAGCGAGATGTCTTCGTCGTCGAGAGAAGTAAGAGACGGCGCCCGCGCACGCACCAACTCGCTGTCGCGACCCAACGAAAGATAGTCGTCGTCCAGCATGAACGAGAAGTCGCTGCTAAACGTTCGCGACTGAAGATACTCAATATCATCGTCAATGTCATCCGCCTTCCCCGCGAGGGCTGAGTTCGGATCCTGAAAACGGTTGAGAAGTCGCTCTAACGGCTTCGGCAGAATCGCATGCATCGGTCGTGAACTCCGCGGCGGCTCTAGCCACGTAGCGACATCGTTGAACATTCGGCACATCGGCAGCGGCTCGAATCCCACGGCCATATCCATGCCCAACGGACAGCAGATCGAGCAGTTGTTCGTGATATCCGCATCCAGGGGGCATTTATGCTCGTTCATCATGCGCTCTTGGACAAAGCTGAGCGGGATCCACAGAGGCACCTCGTACCTCTTCCGCGTCGCCTGGCGCGCGAGGCAGTGCTTGCAGACTCCACCTTGAGACGTTGGTGGTGCGTGTACGTGTACTTGAGGCTGCTGAGTGGCCCCACGAGTCGAGTGTTCGGTCGTGAGGTCCCCATTTTCGCCTTGATCGCTTGATCCCGTTCTCGATCGCCGAGTGTACGTCGGCGCAGACGTACGGGTCGTTGCTATCGGCGGCTGGTTCTGGGCAGAGCCACACGTGCACACGTCGTTGCCGTTGTTCGCACCGATTGGCTCCATACCGTCTACCCGGGTTGGTAGCGTGAGTTCCGACATCTCCGACTGCTTGAACAAAAACAACGGGCACTTGTGGAGAGGCGGTGTAGAGAGCGAGACCATGTCGATACCGATACCGTGGTCCATCATGCGTTGCTCTGTGATCTCCGCCAAACGCTGTTTGACTCGGAAAATCCCATTGCCCGCTGTGATGAGAACAACACTTTGTCCGCTTCGTGCCAAGTGGCGATCGATGTGATGCTTCTCGAAAATGTTGAGGACGAGGTTGACGGCCTCGAGAAGGTTTCCATCTCGTGCGTTAGATGGTACACCTGGGCGCCGTTCTGGGAACGAGCCCGGTGGGCGTTCGGCATCGCCAGGTAGGCCGGTTCTGAACGGACTGGGCGGTGCACGAGGTGAGCGCCAGCCACACAGATGCGGGAACTCGTTCATCTCTTGCTTGAGCTGGACGAGCAATGGCTCCACGTCCGTCACGGCGCTGTCAAAGGCAACAATCTTGTAGAAGTCCTGGTAGTGGCGGCCGTCTTCGTCCACTCCGATGGCCCACATGTCGTCACTCTTGTTGCTGAACGGGAAGGCGGAGTCGGCCGCAGCGTCCATCTTCGTTTGGCGGGATGCGAACGACGGCGCGTGGTGGAGCACTCGTCCTGACGTCGATCGCCTGGTTAGTAGATGCTGCGAGCGGGGTGGTGTGCGAAGCGCACCGTACCCGACGTCTCTGTCGCGCGCGTCCAGCTCGGGGTAGTAGCTTCTCGCAAACAGGATGATCGTGAGGCTGTGCGAGACCTTGTGCTTGATCCACTTGTTCAGCACGTTCTGCACGACCTGCAACAAGATCTCGAGGTACAGCTTGCCCGAGTTGGCCATGTCCCACATCTCCGGGCTCATCTGCACGAGCCACATGACGCGCGAGGTGCGCGAGCGGAAGGCGAACTTGGTCGTGCTCGACACGACGCCGCTGCGCACCGAGTCGCCGTTGGCGCGCAGATCCATCACCTGCCAGCGCGTGCCCTGGACGCGCACGTTCTTGCCCACGTACAGCGCCATGCCCACGAGCGACTGCTTGAGGTACCACAGATCTCGCCGCGACAGAAACTGGTCCTTGAGCGAGATCTCGACAAAGTTGAGCTCGACGTGCTTCTTCTCGAGGAACCGCACGGTCGCGTCGTTGAACGCCGCGAGCTGGAACGCCGCGGCCGTGTCTTTGAACACGCTGACCTGCCACTTGCCCTTGGGCGGCGTGGCGTTGCTGGGCGGCACGTCGAGCAGCAAGTGGCTGTGCGCGCGGCGGTGGTCGGCGTCGCCGAAGGGCGTGGCCGCCGCCACGGCGGTCTCCTCGCGGAGCCGCTCCGAGTCGGTGGCGTGGAAGATCTCGACCACGTACTTGTCCGCCGGCAGCTCCTTGAGCGCCGGGAAGAACTCGGGGTTCAGCACGAGCTCGTCGCCGTTCTGGAACTCGGGTCCGTGGACGTGGAGCTTCATCTGCGAGCTGAGCCGGCGCGGCGGCGGTGCCGCGGCCGCCTCTCCGCTGGCGCCAGAGCCAGCGGACGAGACGCCTTTGGCCTGCGCCGCGTCCGCGGCCTTTGGGGCGGCGCCCGCGCGGCGTCGATCGTAGCGGCGGCGCATCAGATGGTTCAGCGCTTATCAAATTGGCGAGTGTTGGGGGAACGAAGTGGGAGGTTGGATCAGCCGGATCTGATGCTGATGCGCATCAGAATTATTGGGATTGGCTTATATTGTACTTTAATAGTGTTCCAATTGGCTGATTAATGACCAATGAATCACGATTGGCTAAAATCTCTTCATTTCCAAGTGACGAGCCATGCACATGCGGTCTGGCCGTGTCGGGATGTCTGCTTGTGGGACTTCGTTGTGATGCGAAGGCCGCATCTCTGTGGTGGCGACTACCGGCAAAAGTCGACCATGCTCCTCGATAGCGCGCGCATTTTCGTCGTGAGGGACGGGAACGGCGCGCTCCGCTCCAAAGCCTGCACGAGGCGGAACATCTCCTGGAACTGCGCGTCGCACGCGGCACACCGTTGGGATCTAGAGTTCACACGAACAAAGGTCAGATCCTCACTCCCAGTCAAAACACCACGCGAAGACTAGCAGCTCACCTCTCCTCGCCGGCTAGATTCACCCCACGAGACTGGAACTGACGGCCGTCTCTCGAGTCCTTCACGACTGGCGAGAACGCATTAAATAGACGCTGGCCCGACTCCACCGCCACGTTTAAGTAGGCCTCGAATTTGCACGAGAAGAGCTCCACCACGAGCGGGAGGAGCAGCATACACGCCTCCAAATCGATACCAAGCGTCTGCAGGTCGGTCGTTCGTAGCACATCCACAACTACCGCCTCGCGTTTGCCCGACGGGAGTTGCGCGAGAAAACGGAGCCCTTCGTTGAGATTTCCTCGCTCCCAGTGGGTCAGTAGCTCTTGAATCGCCTTCTGTCGTGCTCGAAAAGTCTTGACAGAAGTATCCATCCCGCAGCGAAGCTCCATGATATAGTCTGTCGTGATGAATGCTGGCGGTGCTGACTGTGATAGCGTCAAAGGTGAGTGCAGACACACATAAGTAACCACGGAATCAATACTTACCAGCTCTTCTGGGACTGCGCTTGAAAGGTGATCACCTTCGGCGTTATCGCTTGGTTGTGGCGATGCTTCAGCGGACGACTTCGGTCTAATCTCTGCTCCTGATACGCGTGGCACTAGATACATACAAATAGAACAACTGTCAGGTCTGAAGCTGTATGACGGTAGCACCAAGAGTATGCCATGAATTACCAGACTTTCGGGGGTCTTCGAGGTGGTTCACTCGCCCGTTACTCTGTGTCTGCGGTGTGGCCACTGGGGCTGGTATCGGATGGGATTGTGGCAGCCCGACGCCTGGTGTGATCGGTCGAGTGGAAGGGCCAGTCGGCGCTGGGTTGGGACGGGCATGGCCGCCGCTTGCAGGCCGACCGCGCGCTGAGTTAGGTTGAGCCGAACTCTCAGCTACGACTCGAGGGTGCACGATAGGTGGCGGCGAGACGACGGCTGGAGGGGCACGCGCGGGTTCCGGCCGCGATCGACCGCTTTGTTGGAATGGCCGCATCTGGTTGAGATCCAGGATCCAGATCGAGACGAACGCATCCTGGATGGTTCCGCCCATGACTTTCATATCCTCGAGCATGGTGACATCGGCCTGGACTTCTCCAACGCCGACATCCTTCGGTTTGTGGCACGCGATGCTGTCATGGCACTGTAGGTCGTGGAGTAGAACAGACTCATTCAGCAACAACAACTACCACGCTGGATAAGGATTTGCACGAAGGTACCTCAATTGCAGTCTCATAGGACCACACTCGCACAGCGTCGGCAGAGGAGCTGATCATGTACTTTCCGCTGTGTGGCTCGGACACGGTGTGGCATACCGCGGTGGTCTGCGAGCAGAAGCACAATCAGCTTTTATACGTCCACCAAATGTACGGCATCCCCACGTACCGCTGCGCTATCGGTTGGCGTGACTCCAATGAGAGAGAACTCTTGAACATCCCAGATGCGGATGGTCTTGTCGGCCGAGGAAGACACGAGGATGAACTCTTCCGGGTTGAACTCGAGCGCCGTGATCGCTCCGCCGTGGTCCGGGAACTCACGCAGCATCCGTCCAGCGGTAAGATCCCAGATTTTGATCATACCGTCCATGCCCCCAGATGTGAGCCAGCGGCCGTCGGGCGTGAAGCACACCTTCGTGACTTCTGTCTTGTGGCCTTTGAACGTCTGCATGCAGCTCTTGGTCCGGAGATCCCACACTTTGACAATCGTATCGAGCGAGCCGGAGGCCACGTAGTCCCCATAGAGGTGGTAGTCGACCGTCGTACACGTCGACATGTGCCCCTTCAGCGTGCGGCTGACTTTCCCCGCTTCCAAGTCGAACGACTTGATGGAGCCGGCCTTGGAGCCGGCGATGAGCTTGCGCTCTGTTGGATCGAACACGAGACTCTCGACGGGACTCTGGTGTCCTGACAGACTCTATAAGACAAAGTTATGGTGAGTATTCCACTCTCATGCGCCCCGGGCCATATGCCTCACGCACCATAATGTTCTTGGTCTCGCGCTCGCGCATGCGCCAGAGATTGACCATGTTGTCGTCGCCGCCGGTCGCCGCCACTTGACCCTAAGCACATATCGCACACACGCGGGACGTCATTCAACTCCCATCACAACAGACTAATCCCACGAAGATACGCGCACGCACCGACTTGCGACCGAAGCGCAGGCAGTTGACATTGCTCGAGTGGCCGAGAAAGTGTGCTGCGGAAAGAGTTGGGATTGGGACGCCGCTCGTGTCAGTCACAAGAGTCAACGCGGCACCGGTGTAGCCGCGCCTTTGCTTTAGCGACACGAAAGCCACGTACAGTGTCGCGTGAGCGCCGTCATGAGAGCGCTGGGTAGGAGGCACGTCGTCCGTCGCCCGTGGATGCGCCGATTCGCGCTCCCCAAAGGGCGGTTATCCACAATGCATGAGTTCGAAATGCGAAACAAACGTTTGATTGCGTGTCCTAAACCAACGTTGTTCCATTAGGACATTCAATCACACGTTGCATTGATCTCCCAATCACAAGGGAACCGAGCGAGCAACAGAGAGAGAGGATACTTCAGAGGAGCTGACACCCAAACGGAACAAGCCAGCGACCACCTTGGTCCTCACCGCCTCGTCCCCTCCGCTCCCTCCACCCCGCTCCCCCTTCTCCCTCATCGCGGCCACCATGTCGGTGCTTATCGCGGTGCTCAGCTTCATCGACATCGTCGCGCTCACCTTCCTGAACGGCTACTGGGTACGATGGGCGTCTTCATTCCCTATACTCGCTTCTTTCTACGTGACTACTTACCAGGCCTTATCACGCTTTGTGCATAGTTGATCACGCTGGATGAGCTGGAGCTCGACCACCTGAACCCGGCGGATGTGGCGCGGCGACTGAACAAGCTCGTCGGTGCGTGCAGGCAGCGAGAGGAGCGTTCCCTCGTGTCTCCTGGGTTTGTTCTGACGATTGCGGCTGCTTGTTGTCGTGAACAGTGCCGGAGATGATCCTCCACGGCGTGCTCATGTTTCTGTGCCTGATCGCGTGGGCCCCGTGGGTCTTCCTCCTCAATGTGCCGATCGCCGTGTGGCACGGTCGCCGGTGCGTGCCTGTGGACGTGCTCTCCGGAGAGATCCAATCCACAGTCCTTGAGGGCTCATGTATTTTTTTACGTTTCCAGGCTGTTGAGGAACGAGCACCTGCTCGACCCGACGGAGATCCTGCGCTTCAAGAACCTGCGCGCGGCCCGCATGGAGTCGATCATCAAGACCGTCTTCTACGGATTCCAGATCGTTTACGGCATGTTCTGGATGGTGTCGGCCATCGTCAACTCGGCCAAGAGCCGCAAGGGACGCAACTAATGCCGCTGAGGTGGATTCGCCCCAGCACCGACGGCAACGCGGGTAGCTTCTCGCCACACCGTGTCGTTCACCCGCAACGAGAGATGACCACTAGCTGATAGATCAAGCAAAACGCAAGTCCGCAAGACAGACTCTGGATAATTGACACGAGAAACAATTGACGACTGTTCATTTTTTTGCTTTGAACTGGAGGCGGCCCTATGCGGCCTTGCCACTGAGCGGGTGGTATCTCGACTGCGGAGTCGCGTTCGAGTGGCGCGACAACTCAATCTCGTCAAAGTCCCCGGGCAGCAGCGCCGACTTTTCGATGATGTCGGCCTTCATCTTGTCCAGCTTCTGCTGCAGCTCGGCATCCTTTCGTCGTCGGCGGCGCGTACAGAAGGCGATGATGACGCAGGTCATCACGGCTGAGATCGAGCCGACAGTGATCGAGAGGTACAGCGGCGGTCCGTAGGACGGGATCTTCTTGACTGTCGTCGCCGAGAAATCTGTGATCTTGATCGCGGTCGTGCACCGCGGGCCGCCCCAGTATTTCGTGTTACACTTGCAGCGGAACTCGAAGCAGCTGCCTGTGGCAAAGTTGAGCGTGGTGTTGAAGGGCGCCATGCAGTCCAGGTCGTTGCGGCAGTAGGCGCCGCCGTCCACCTCAACGTACGGGTTGGCGTCGTCTTGGTACTCGTCCAAGTGGTCAAAGATCCACTGGCGCGTCGGGTGGGACTTGGGGTCGCAGCCGATGGACATCGTCGAGTTAGGCGACTTGTCCTGGTACAGACGGACGTAGTCGATCTTCATGTGCATGGGGAAGCTATCACAGATGCGGTTGACCTCGGCGTTGTCACCCTTGCCGCGACACGCGCCCTTGCCGGCATTCGGGGGCATGGCACCCCACTGGTTCGAGAGCGCCACATTGAAAATGATATACATGGGTTCCTCCGGGAACGTGAGTCGTGGGTTCGGGTCGCTGGCCGTCAGCGGCCCGTGGGGCCCCTTGACGAGAGCCTCTGCCGGGATCTCAAAGATCGGGTTACCGAACAGCATCCAGCGCAAGTAGCCGTCGTCGCCCGTGACCCACTCGATCTGGTACGTCACAAAATCCGTGTAGGCGCCGACGTGGATGCCCCAGTTGGCCGACAGCGCATCCATTTGGTAAGCGAACGGCTCCATGACGTTGGTCTTGGGCGTCGTGGCGTTACGAGGCTTTTCGCACAGAGGGTTGGTGCTGTCTGGGTCGCACAAGAACGAGCCCATGTAGTTGTTCATCACCGCCGCGCACGTTCCCTTGCTGTTGATGCCCCATCGCGCCTTGGTCTTGTCGTTCGGAATCAGCGAAAGATCAGCCTGCACGTCGTGGGACGCCGGGCACGTCTCCACGGTACACTTGGTGCCGACGATGTTCGTGATCGAGGCGTTGATCTGGGCGAACGACTGAATATCCTTGGGGTCCTGCGTGCAATAGCTGTTCGATGAGTACCGCAGGCCCTTGTACCACGTCTGGTACTTGCGCGGCTTGTACAGGCTGGTGGGCACGTTCGGCAGGTTCGCGCCGGGCGTCAAACAGTCGGCGTTGTACACACAGTCCTTGTACTCCTTCGGGATGCTCAGGTTTGCGGGGATGCGGCGGTACTTCATCTTGAGACCCGGGCCGATCTGGATCGACGACGAGATGGCGACGCCACCGCCCTCCAGCAGATCGATCTCGGGTGCACCACGGCCCTGCTTCGGGTTGAGGCCGTGGCCCGGATTCTCGTTACAGGCGCTGATGCGCTGGCTGCTCGGGTCAAACGCCTTGGGGTTGCACTCGTTGTAGGAGAATGGCCACATGCGGTTCGTGGAACCGCTGAAAATCGCGCGGCCCAGGTTGCCCATCATCCAGATGCCGGGCCAAGTCGGGTAGTACTGGCCCGTGACGACGCGCGCGTTCGGGCCGCCGGCAAGATCCGGGTTCTGGGACGCTTTGGTCACCGCACCGGGTAGCTGGGCGCGCACCTCGATCATGCCGCCCTGGAAGCAGAACTTGTTCCACGACTGCAACATGGCCGCTCGGTAGTACTGCTCATTCACACACAGAGAGAATACGTGTCAGCGTCATGCTGTCCTCCGTGCCGCGCGGGGCGCCTTCCTTTGACACTAAAAAAACGTACAAACTTGGAATACTGGTAGCCCGGCGGGCGCGAGTACAAGTTGTACACTTTGATGCGGGAGATCACGTCCTGGACCTCGATATTGAGGTAGCACACCGCCGTGGTGTTGGTGCTCGTGGTCGCGTTCTCGCTTTTAGCAGCCTCGCAGATCACCTTGCTCATGTTGTGCGCGTAGAACTCGAGCGCGCCGTTGACGCCGTCTGGCTTTTCCAGCGAGGTCCACAGGTGATCGCCGCCGGGCGTGAAGTTGCGCCTCGGGTCGCCGAACTCGTCGCTCATGACGAGCTCCCAGGTCTCGCCGCGCGACGTCACGTACGCCTGCTTGTCGTCGGGCGTCGTGGGGTCCACCCAGAGCGGCAGCCCGGAGACCGTGCTCACCTCGCCAACCACGCGACGCGTCTGGTTGACGCTGATGGACTCGTTGACGGCGCCGCTGCCGCTGCCGCTGCCGGCCGTGGTCGCGGCCGTGTCGGTCGAGAGCACGGGCGAGCCCTGCGACGTGGACGCCGCCACGAGCGCGGCGCCGTAGCACGCCGCGAGCGCCAGCACGCGCGCGAGCATTGTGTCCAGCGAGCTGTGGGGGATATGTACACTTCCGAGTGTCGGTGGCCGCCGGAAGCCAGCGCGTTCGATGGATAGAGCGCTCGGCCCTCCGGGAGTTCGAATGACGGGAAGCCGGGCGCCAGCAAGTGACGCGATGCGATGGGATGCCGGTGGATCTCCTCAGCGGCCGCGGTGGGCGACAGCATCTGGCCCAACGCCAGTGACTGGGCCAGGACCGGTTAGGAAACACAGTACGATCACGTTTAAGAGGTTTGATACCTGCAATGCGGAAGAAGTGGGTGGTGGATTAGGGATAGGTGTATAGGCTGATGGAGGTAGCGTATCATGCCCGCAATCGGGCGATGGGCGCGTATAAACGGCGTCGGTCGCCGAGTTGACGAGGGTGCGTGTTGTGGGCTCGTTGGAGAGAGCACTCTGCCAGAGACACTGTTGGTCTCTGTGGCTCTGGCGTGTGGCATCAGTGGAATCCGATCCTGGTGGAATGTTCTCTCGGGGAGAAGACATCCCATTGTGGATTGCTCCAAACCAGACCTGTTTAGCCTGTGGTTTCGGATCTGCAAGTGCGGTAACGTTACTGTATGGACGGACGGGGCTTGAAGAAAGTGGCTGCAAGGAGCGAAGAAGATGAGGATCAGACCCAGCGATCTGTGTTTGGCTCGCAACGACCAGCAGCGATCTCGATTCCCCGCCGCCAGCCACGAAGGGGCTTCGCCGAATCTCATTCTTCTTTCTGCCGTGGTCTGAACTTCTGACTCGCAGCCACCTCTCCAAAACTGTATTCAGTGCACAAGGGTATCGAGCAATAGAGGTCATTGCTAGTACACTTTCACCTTTGATACAAGATACTCGTATCCACAGTATGCAGATCAGACTGTACTGTAGTATACGCGACTATACGCTATCACTATACATTCCATCGTCGAACATTCCGGCGGCCAGCAGTTGACGTACGTGGGTGAAACCGAGCACAAGGAGCAATGGCGGCGACGATGACGACGATGCGCGCGGTCGCGCGCCGCGCGCTCCTGACGGGCAGCGCGTCCGCAACCAAGCGCGCGCCTTTCTCTGTGCTGCGCGTCGCGCCGCTGTCTCGACCGGTCGCGTTCGGCCAGCGCCGTGCGTTCTCGAGCGAGACGATTTCGATGACGTTCGTCGACGGCGAGGGCAACGAGACGCCCGTGACCGCCAAAGAAGGCGAGACGCTGCTGGACGTGGCGCAGGACAACGACGTGGAGCTCGAGGGCGCCTGCGGCGGCGAGCTGGCCTGCTCGACGTGCCATTTGATCTTTGAGAAGGCCGTGTACGACGAGCTTCCGGAGATCTCGGAGGAGGAGGAGGACATGCTCGACCTCGCGTGGGG
Organism: Pythium rhizo-oryzae; assembly: GCA_027475725.1. Lineage (NCBI taxonomy): Eukaryota > Oomycota > Peronosporomycetes > Pythiales > Pythiaceae > Pythium > Pythium rhizo-oryzae. The sequence goes on from JAMFLL010000397.1 coordinate 14,746, forward strand.
GCTCACCGACACGTACGTCCACGCGTATATGATGATGTAATTATGATAGATGACTGACCCGGTGGTATGTTTGGTAGCTCTCGGCTGGGCTGCCAGATCCACGTGTCCAAGACTCTCCAGGGCGCGCGCATCCGCGTGCCGGACGAGAGCGACAACCTCATGTAGACGATGAAAGCAAGAGAGACGGACTACTGACGAGCAAATGCGAGATACATTATGATAGAAAATGTTGGCGGCGTCTCCTCTCGTTATGGTCTATAGCGCCGCTAGCGTGCCCCGATGCTTCTGACGGCGCGCAAGCTGCGCGACGCGGTCCCCCATGTCTTTCATCAACAGGTCCAGTTTGTCCTGGCGCTCGATCATCATCGTCACCTTCGATTGGATGGTCTCAATGTCGGACTCGGCCGCCATGCTTCGGAAAGAACCCGAAAAACTCGTGTTGAGCTGGGAGATACGGCTCATCGTGGTCTCAGCCGTCGGCGTGGCGATTTCCTGCGCTGTTTTCTCATCCAGGTTCGCGGCGATGCCTTCGAGCTGAGAAGACGAGCTCGCGCGTCGCGTCGACGACTTCTGCGACTCCTGCGTATTGATTTTGGCGCGCCGCTCGACGATCTTGGCGATGCGGTGCTTCATATTGGGGTAGTGCGTGAGCGCGATGAGGAACTTCTCTCTCGTCAGCATGCGGAGTTCGCAGAAGCAGATCGTGCGCACAGTTGCTGTACGCAGACAGTTTTGGTTCAGAATGGCCATCTCACCAAAGTACTGTTTCTGGCCCAGCAGACCGAGCTGTACGCCGCCCTTGAGCACTTCCACGACGCCCCGGAAGATGAAGAACATTTCCTCGCCGATCTCACCCTCTAGCACAACTTCTTCGTTTGGTGGGAAACACACCATGCGCATACTGAGAGCGAGCTCCATGAGAAAGTTGTGGTCGGCACCGACGAAGAAAGGCATCTTGCTGAGCACGCTATCGTTGATCGCAAACGCGATCTTGGAGCGCAAAAGCGCCGAGAGCTCAGCAAGAATCTTGGGCTCATTGACGAGCCGCGACTCGGTCGACATGCGCGCGTTATAGAAGAACTCACGAATCTCGTAGCGAAGATGCATCGGCAGCTCTCGCGTCTGCATGTAATCATTCAGCTCGTCCATCTTGAGCTGGAACGTCGTGTCGGACGCATTCAGGTTCGAGACCATGGCGACGACGTTCGTGATGCCGTACGCGAAGATCCAAGCGCCAACTACCATTGCGAAGATCGCAAACATGCGCTCGTACGTGGTCGTCGGGTGAATATCTCCATAGCCCACCGTAGTCCTGTCGCCATAGTTAGCCAAGGAAGGCCAGATGCCAACAACGTGGACGAGGAAGTGTACTCACATTGTCATGATGGACCAGTAGAAGGCCGTGACGTACTTCACGTACGTGGTTTCCCCTTCGACACCCTGCTGGTGAACCCAGCCGTCTTCATTGCCTTCAGAAATGAGGTAAAAGAAGCAGCTAGTACGCTCAAAGAGGGGTGAGGCCGCAGTTCTCAAACGAAGCGATAACCACCACTGAAGTGTACCTCATCCAGTGGGATGTAAAGCACACGAGCAAGAAGAATTTGAAGAGACTGCTCACGGTTGAGCGCAGCAGCAGCGCATACTCGAGTCGATTTAGGATGCGGACCATCGAAAGCATTCGAAAGAGCCGCAAGAGGCGAAACAGCCGAAACAGGCGTGCGAGCTGCGGCACGCGCGCGTAACTCCCCTGAATGAGGTAGATGGGGAAGGCTGAGATGAAGTCGACGATAAACCACGACTTGATGTAGTTCAGCGCGATCACGCGTCCACGTCCTTCGATGCGGCCGCCTTCATCGTAAGCGGAGGCGAAATTCACGGCCTGTGGAAGCGTTCGTCAGAAAGACAGCTTCAAGATCCTCGCATCAGGCCAACGTACAATGTCCAGGATGAAGAACACGTCAGCAACTCGCTGGATGTAGTTGATCCATGAGTCTCCTGAGGCGAAAGCGAGCTGGAACTGTGTTTCCCGGTAACAACGGCATCAGTAAACTGCAGCACGAAAATGACGCTGGCCAACAATACCGGAATGCTGAGCGCGTTGTCTACGGTAGAAAAGGAAAAAGAGTAAATCCACCATCGAGCTACCGGGGAAGTGAGCTCTACCCGCCAATACTACTCACAGCAAATCAATGTGACGGATAGCAGGTCCCACCGAAGCCGAAATTTGCCGTGGGGAGAGATCAGATACCATGGCAGAATCGAGTCCTCACGCTGCTGCTTTTTGCGGATGATGACACTCTCGTTCCGCGATGCGGCTTCCACGAAATGCAAAGCCTCGGCTGTTTCCGCGATTTCCATCAGGCATGAACTTGAATAATAGATACACGGAGAGGTAGCATCACGTACCTGGAGTGAGTTCATCCATATCTTTGCCCAGCTCCTCATGGAGTTCTTTGATGGTGTCCGAGGGCTTGGCGTGCACTTTGGACTTGTTCTTGAGCTTGCGGATCACATCGCGCGTCGTGATAAGGTTCTGGAAGCTGCTTTGGATGCGTGTTTGTTCAGTGGACTACAGGTAATGGCATCGTCAGAATGTGGATGTCGAGAGAGATAAAACGGGTTGCTTGTCGCAACGAACCAACTGCGAAGCCGCCTTGGCACGGAGCTCTTGCTGGGCGATCCGCATCTCCTCGATAGGGGAAAGACTCGTCATGTGGAGCCGCTCAGCCTGTCGCGCCATGAACGCGGAGGCGTGTCCGAACGGCGCGGTATGCGCTCGGCCAACGTTTTCGAGATCGCCGACAGTGTCCTCGCCGCCCGCGCAAATGGTGTCCTCTCGTTCCGTCGCTGGGCCATCGCTCACGAAGGACGCCCGCGGCGACGCGATCGGCGCCATCGCGCCCAGTGACGCGCGCTGCTGTGGCTCCGCCATCCACGCCCTGTTGCTAGTGAGTACACGTCCTCTGTGCCCTTGATGCGCGCGTGTGCTACTCCGCCACTGCACCGTTTCGCACGGAGCGTTTCCTCCTCTTCAATCTATAATATGGCTTCATCAACGCATACGATATAATACTACACAGCAAGCGAAGTCCACCTCAATAGTGCGCTTCAATTCAAAAGACGGAGTGATGGTCCCTCCTTCCCGCGCGTTTCCCCTTTGGATGGAAACTATTCGCTCGCCACCCACACAGCAACACAATGGCGGCGCTGGAGAAGGAGCTCGTGCGCGCGCTGCAGGCGCTGGAGCTGCAGGATTTGCCCGACGAGCTCATCAAGGCGGTCTTCGACACGGGCGGCACGACGCTGCGGCGCGCGGCGGCCACGGGGCGAAGCGACGACGCCGCGACGCTCGAGCACCTCGGCGAACTCGACCGCGTCTTCCACAAGTACCTCAAGCAGCACAACGCCACGCGTGCCACAGGCGGCAGCGACGAGGATGAGGAGGAAAGCGGCGCCGCGCAGGGCTCGGCGCTCTGGACGTTCCTCACGAGCGAAGCGTCCAACACGCAGATCATGGGCGAAGAGTCGGCGCGCGCGCACTTGTACGCCGCGTACCGCGCGCTGTTTGCCATGCTCCACACGCTCATCAACATCAGCGAAGGCTACGC
>JAMFLL010000397.1:27088-39904 GCA_027475725.1 Pythium rhizo-oryzae
CATCGGCACCACGGGAAGATTCCAATTCATATGCTGTATCGTGACACGCTGTGCCGAGACAATTTTTCATCTGATGTCCCCCTGTCGCTCGTAGCATGGCACGTAAGCACCGCGGAAGTGAGGCAAACGACACGTCCAGATGATAGCGTCGTCGTTCTGCGATCGGGCGCACTTTGCCGTGGCATGTCACGAGTATGGCGACGGCGTCGTATCTCTGGTCTGTGCTTGGCGACCTCCATTTCGCTGCAGGTGCTGGCTGGCACGTAGGGTACCGACTCCAATAAGCTTCCACTACACGGAATCCGATGGACAATTTGTCATGTAGCTGCCATGTGGGGTCCGTGGATCCGTGAAATGATAGGGCTCTACTGGGACAATGGTCGTTGAGTGGACGCGACATGACAGACTGCCGCGGTCATACATATCGATCGCTTGTGGCTGTGGGGGACGGCAGCATCACCAGCGTACTGTGAGTGAAAAGCGATCACCAACCCCGTCGCCTTCATGAATATATATCCCTGGAGAACTAATAGAGGTCCTCGTTATCTATGGCACGTAGGCATCTCCGTGCGTCAACTACAGTATACCGTGCGAGACCACAACAGAAACATATCTGATACTTTCCCTCGCGCGTCATATCGCCCCGGGATATCCGCACGCGAATGTGTACGGCATAGCGAAGGGGTCCTCGCTGTCTGTCTGTGGTGCTGTTCGATTGCAAACTTAGTAGTCGTCGGCTAGTACCGACAACGTGCTTTGTTAGTCACGGCTGTGATGCCTGTGCAAAGCGCGTTGTTGTTGAAGCCGTTTCGTTCCAGAGACGTACGAGAACGCCATCCAAGGCGAGTCCACTGACGGAAACTGTGTGCTACGATGAGACGGTGAAGAGGTGCAGCTCGAAGTTGGGATCTTCGGCATTCATGGCATCGGCGCCGGTTTCCTGCCTCTTCCTCGCGTGCGAAAGACGCACATGGATATTGGGAAGTTAACCACGTCGGTGTTAAGGCACACCCGCGCATTGACCAGTCAAGACGGCTGCTGACCTACTAACACCACGTACCCAGATCTTGAGTCGCATCGAAAGAGGTGGCGACGGATCGGTGACCGACTGTCTGTTGTATAGTTTGGGGTGATTTTTCCTCTTGCAACGCGGAAGATGTATTAGATGAACTCACGCAAGATTACGTGTTGGGACAGCGTCTCTCTCGCACAATCAGGGTGCCAGCCAAGCGTGACGGATCAGCCACGCAGCCAGAAGAGGAAGGGTATTCGGAGCACGCGGTAATCATGAGCGCAGAGCTCCACAATGATGCGGAGGGGCGCAGTTTTGATACGGATCAGTCCACGAGAACCACACGGCGTCGATCAAACGGTGCGGTGAAGGTGAGGATAAGACGGAGAGTCCAAGCGTCCATGCGCCCCCACGCGTCACTGGGTTCGGCTGCCGCAATCACGCTTAGAAAGGCAAGGATGCGTTGCTTGTGGCTCTCGTTCGTGATGCTACGGGAACTGTTGCGGCGGCCGTGCTGAAGTAATCGAAGTCGATCGCTGCGGGGAATATCACGCTGAGCTGCAATCTTCACACACCAAAGCTGGGTATTGCGCTCTAGAGACCTCGTCAAAAGGTGGACTTGACTTGCGCTGAACTCAAACAGCTGTGTGGGTGGACGCCCAGGTCGAATACTTCGTGGTTCGATGGAGCCACGCTCAATCTGTATATGTCGTAGTTGACTCGCTATGAGACTCGACGGCTCGCCGATCTCGCGGATGAACGTGTCTGCAGTTGATGAGTTTGTCAAGCTCATGTTCTTGATCACCAATGATGTCAATGAGCGCATGCGAATAAACGCTTCATTGAAGATGGCCATGTCGGCGACACAAACTCTCTCCAGCGTAATGCGTTCGATGTCTGTGCAACCTTCCCAGATAGCTGCGAGCATTCGTGAGCCGATCGTATTCGTTCTCTGCCGCACGGATAGATACCTCACTTGACCGATCCAACGGATCAGTTCGAGGATATTGGAATTGATAATTCCTGTCAAATCGATTGACAGAGCGTGGATATCACGCCGAACCCTCCCAACCGCGACCCGGCCTCGCCCGAGGTGCTGCAAATCGTCCTCACGGAATCCGCCCCGACCTCTCAACTCGAGTGACTTAAGTGGTGGCGACTTTGTCGTTCTTGAGCACAACACGAATTCAAGAGCACTCATCCAGAAGCAAGCACGGTTCCGCGCGCATAGCAGAAGAGTGGCGAGTGGCGCGATGTTGATCGCGCGCACGCTGTTACATTTCCCGACAGCGCGGAGTACCACTCGGATTTCGTCGGTGAAGTCTTCATGATTGAGGTCAATGACACGAAACGGAGAATTGACGGCTACGGGACCATCTTGCACACTCGCGGCTGGAGATGACTCAGTGAGAGAAGTGAGATAGTCGCCCAAATCCGCTTCGCTGCAGGCTATCCGTCTTGGATCCACCGTACACTCCAAACATTGGATAATATCTGCATTCGCTTGCGTCGTTTCTTGAAACGCAAACACGATCCGACGAGTCACCGTAATGTCTTGCACACGAAGATGAATCCCTGTGACCTGGATGTGCGAGTACGCGGTCGGCCACATGTGTGAAGATGGCTTGAACGAGCGCGCACGGGCTGCAAGTATTCCGATGCTCCAAACCACACGTTCGACTTCTTCGTCGGTCGCGCCGGCCTCGGTCACGCCGGCAATAGTCGTCACCAGCTCCACTTGGATGGGCTTGGCGCGGCGCTTTATCTGGTGGCTGCGCGTGCAGGCGTCGTGGATCTCTTCATAAGCTGCTTGAAACAGTTCTCCCGCGCATAGCGGGCGCGCCGTGAGCAAATGCGCGGCGATCGCTTTGTGCACCGATGCGACCTGTCGCGGCGATGCGGTGTAGCGCAGCACGAAGCGGAGATCACGCGAGGGGAAGTGCAACTCGTCTTGCGTCGGCATGTCGCCGTCCATGCCGTCGATCAAGCCTTGGCGCGCCAGCTCAGCGAGCACGTCCGCGTCCGCGAGGAACGCCATGCGCAGCAGCTCCATGGCCTGGCGTGCGCGTGCAATCATAACGAATGCCTTGGTGGCATTCGCGAGCAGGCGGCCGAGATCCAGGTGCAGCGCGGCGACCAGGCGGCAGTCGGTGGGCTGGTCGACGTCCGGAGGTGGCTGGAACACTACACGCGAGCCGTCGAGCACGTCCAGCCACGGCGTCCACGGAGTCGGCACAGCGGGCACGGAGGAGGAGGAGGAGGCAGCGGAGGAGGAGGAGGAGGCGTCGAGCGCCTCCATGTTGTCGTTCGCTCGGATTTCCCTCTTCGGATTTTGCCAGGTACGGTTTATTAATTAAAAAAGCTGTTTCCTGAAAAAGTTAAACGTTTCCCCGCGCAAACACGGGGTCACTGGAAGGTGTTGAAGTCACATCCACTCTGCTGATTGGTGGAAAATATTCAAGACATGCAAAACGATATGGTATCGTATCTCGTAGTAATTGCTTGAGTTTCCGCCAAGAATAGACGGAAATGGAACGAGCGTCCCGCCGCCGCGAGTGCTGTGAAGTGAGTGCGTTGGCATCGGCAGCAGCACGGCGCATGGCCCGTCCGCCTGGTTGACATCAGACAATGGACGGCGGTGCTGGCGAGAATGTGACGCGGCTCGCGTGGCGGTCCGCGCCGGAGCTGCTCATCAACGAGGAGTCGCTGGTCGACGTCATCACCAAGCTGCGCGGGCAGGTGCAGGCGCTCGAGAAGAACGAGCTGCTGAGTGGCACGGCGCTGCCGCCCTGGCTGCTGCGTGCGCTCACGGACGTCGCCAACAACGTCGATGCCGTCGTCGAGTGCCAGGCGCTCCACGAACAGGTCAACGGGCTCCAGAAAGAAGTGCTCGAGCTACGGCATGAGCTGCTATTGCAGCAAAGCGCGGCGTCGTCGGCGGGGTCCGGATCCGGCGGGGGAGGCGGTATGGGCTACAACCCCACGCCGCACCACCGACTGTCTACAGGTGCCAGCGTCCGCGCGAACGCCGGGCGGCGCATGATGTCCGTGTCGAAGAGCCTCCGCGGCTCGCCAGCCGGCGAGGTCACGGACGCCAATGCCGAGGCGACTGCCATGGCAACGGCCGCTGCGATTTCCTCAGAAGCCGAGCAGCTCAACATGGAACAAGTGCTCAAGCCGCTCTGGGACGCGATCCACAAGCAGACCAATTCGTTCTCAGCGTTGAAGCAGAACTTTAACGAAGCCAAAGAGACCGTTTCGCGGCTCCAGTCGGAGATCAAGCGCCGTGACGCGGTCGTGCAGGCGCGCAACGCCAAGCACGAGAGCGTCGTACAGTCACAAGTGGAGAAGATCAACGAGGCCATGCGCGCCTGTGTCACGCGGAACGACCTCATCGCTGCCGAGCAGCGGATCGCTCAGCAAATGAAGACAGACAGACAGCGAATGCTCGAAGAAGTGGACACGCGGTCCAACAAGATCTTGGAGGATCTGCTTGCGTCACGTGCCGACCAAGAGGATATCAACTCACAAAATGCTGAGCAAATGGAGAGTGTGGCCCGCAAGCAGGCGCGAATGGAGGACCACGTGATCGAGCTTATGAAGAAGCACACGGAGGGCCAGGAGAACATCAACGAGATGCGTGTGATTCTGAGCGACGCGGTGTCTAGAGTGGACTCAAACTCGTCCACGATGGATGTATTTCAGGATAAAGTTGCTAGCTTCGAAGAGACCCAAGATGTCGTGCGTCGCCTGGGAGAAGAGCTCGAAAGTGAGAAGGCCGAAAGCGAGCGGTTACGCATCGAGCAAGAGGACCGGCTGGTGGAGAAGATTGGTGATACGGCGACAGCAATACGAGGCGAGCTCGCGGCCGTGAACGCTGTGGTGACAGAGCTGGTTGAAATGAACCTCGATAGCGAGCTCAAGGCGCTGGCTTCAAAAGTGGATGTGGTGCAGCTTACGATCGCTGATGTCACGCGCAAGATCGGAACCCAGCAAAAGCAGCTCACAACCCATGAAGATCACACCAAGTCGCAGTTCACACAGGTCTTTGACTCGCTGGATCGGGTGCTGGCGAATATGAGCTCTATCTCGGACGAGAGCATGCGTCTGTCCTTCAATCTCAACCAGTCGATTGAGCACGGGAACGCACTTCAGCAAGAAGTCACAGAGTATAAGACGTCTACAGATAGCACACTGCAGTTGCTGCATCGTTCAACCCAGGATTTGCAGGCAGGGCTCGACAAGCACATGAAAATAACGGACAACCAGATCGTCGTCGTCAAGAATCAACTCTTCCACGTGGAAGATGCCCAGTCCAACCTGCGCCGTGACTTGGAGGCAACGCAACACGACGTTGACCAGAATCTACGATCTCAAGTAAACGAAAACAAGCTCATCAATACCTCGCTAGACACACTCTTCAAGGCTCGAGACGACTTGAATGCACGACAAGATGCAGCCCAAGCACAGATGATGGCTATGCAAGCCGACAACCGCAATGAGATCCAGCAAGCCACCATCAAGCTAGTCGCAATTGTTGACAAGGAGTCCGATCGCGTTGAGGCTCTTTACCGCTCTTTCCAGGAGAAGCAAGACCACTTTGCCGATGTCGTGGCACGGTCATCTATTCGCAACATGGACTTGCCTGATATGAATCGCGAGCTGGACCGCATCAGCGAGATCTTTGTGACCGAGTGCTGGAAATTCGAGATCTCAGCAAGAACGCACACCAAGGCCAGTGCACGAGACAACAATCAGAGCAGTGGAAGTGGGCCCAACAACTCTGCTCCCGTGACACGCAAACTGTTCAACGAAAAGCAACAGCAACTACTCGCAAAGAACTGCCAGTTCTTTGCAGATCTCATGGTGGCTCGGGCAGAGTACGAGGTGCTCCACTCGGGCTGCAATAAAGAGACCAAGAACCAGAGCGACTTGGACGAGCTGATGTTGGATGCCCAAGCGAGCATTGTTGAGAAAATGAAGATGAAGATCCAGACCAAGATCATGAACAACAAGAACATCGGCGAGCAATTTGACAAGTCCACGCTCGACCGGCGAGAGCTCTACATTGAGACGCTGGGCAACATCATCGAAGCCAGTGTGAAGCGGCGCACGCTCTGCGGCTCGGGTAACGCGCGTCGGAATGGCGCGCGTCAGAGTATGTTTGGCGACTTGATGGGTGAGGACCCAGCCAACCCTGGTTCATCGTTCTTGGAGACCCAGCGTCTTGTGGCCACAAGCTCAGCGCTACCCGGCAGCCGACGCAAGAGTTCCCAGGTGCGCAAGCAGTCGACCATGGGTGTGGGCGCCGGCCTCAGCAGTCCAGGCCCAGGCAGTCTCACAGCGGACCTGGACTCGTCTCGCATGAGTTTCTCCCCTGGCTCTTCCTACGTCTACCGCGCTGGTTTCCGTCTGCCGAAGGCGGCGCAGTCGCCGCCCAACTCGCCAGGCGACATTTCCCCTGCGCCGTCGACGGCCGGCTTGCTGGGCGGTGGTCGCCTAGGCGCGATGGCGGCGCTGATGGAGAACGGCGACCCGCCTCCGCTGTTCCTCACAACGAACTTTGACGCGGAGGCGCCGCCCACAACTGATAGTATGCAGGGCTGGGGCGGGGAGGACGCCGGCGGCGGCGGCGGGCTCTCCAAGTCCATTTCGCTTCCCGTGCTTCGGCAGTAACTTTTGGAAATGCCTTTTCGGTATCCATTTTCACAGGTGATAGAGATTGGTTCTGTAAATTACTTTAATACACAAGTGATGCGAGAATAGAGGGTTTTGGGATCAAAAGATATTCCCCCACGAACGTTGGGGAAAGCCAAACTGTGGGGAAGAAACCAAGAAGTTGGGCAGCATGGCGACGGAGAAGCGCGACGTGGAGATGGAGGAGGCGGAGGCGACGCACCCGCTGCAGCTGCAGCTGGACGAGGCGGAGGAGATCATCGCGACGCTCACGCCCGCGAGTGACCCGTCGGCGGCCATCAAGGCGCTTCAGGAGATCGTCGCCTACAGTGCGTTGTTGGGCGAACGCGCCACGAGATCTTTTTCTCTTTCGGCCGACAGGCCCAAGGGGAGGAGGTGGTAACCACGGGGGATTCTAACCGTGTGTCGTCCTGTGTATGCTTGCGCTCTCAGTCGGCAATGATCCCGCGAACGAGGTGGTGCAGCGCACCAAGGAGCTCGCGATCTACAAGCTGAGCCAGCTCTACATCCAGTTCGGGTACGTTCTCTCGGAGCACTTTTTCGCGTGAATGGGGGATGCTTCCGAAGGAGACACTGATGCGCTTGTCGCTGTATGGCTCTTAGTCGCGAGAAGGAGCTGGCGACGCTCTTGCAGTCGCTGCGACCGTTCTTCCTGACGATCCCCAAGGCCAAGACGGGCAAAATCAGTGAGTTGCCAACAAATGACCTCCGTAGCTGACGCGCAATCGTCCATGCTGACTTTGATATGTGCTTGTTGCCAGTCCGTACGGTGATCGACATGGTCTCTAAGGTGCAGGTGCTCAACAGCGACAAGGCGCTTCAGCTGCAGGCGGACCTGTGCCTCGACTCGATCGAGTGGTGCAAGCAGGAGAAGCACACTTTCCTGCGCCAGCGTGTTGAGGCGCGTCTCGCGTCCATGTACGCCATGAACCATCAGCCTGCCAAATATTTCATGATGGGGTGTACTAATAGCGCGCGTGGGTTGATTGTGTAGCTTGTTCCAGCAGCAGAAGTACCAGCCGGCGCTCGACCTGATCACGACGCTCGTGCGCGAGATCAAGAAGCTCGACGACAAGCAGCTGCTCGTGGAGATCCACTTGGTGGAAAGCAAGCTCCACCACGCGCTTCGCAACGTGCCCAAGGCCAAGGCGGCGCTCACGGCCGCGCGCAGCATCTCGAACACGATCTACGTCGTGCCGCGCACGCAGGCGCAGATCGACCAAATGTCGGGCGTGCTCCACGCCGAGGAGCACGACTACAAGACGGCGTACTCGTACTTTTTCGAGGCCTTTGAGGCGCTTGCGACACTGGATGAGAAGGAGGCATTGGCGTGCCTTAAATACATGCTGCTCAGCAAGATTGCGAGCGGTGGTGCGAGCGATGTGAACAACATCATCAACGGCAAGCAGGCGATCAAGTTCATCGGCATCGACCTGGAGGCGCTGCAGGCGGTCGCGAAGGCTCACGAGAAGCGATCGCTTGAGCTGTTCGAGGCGGCGACCACGAAGTACGCGCCCCAGCTTGTCGAGGACCCGCTCATTAAGATCCACCTGGGCAAGCTCTACGAGAAGCTCCTTGAGAGCAACTTGATCAAGATCATCCAGCCGTTCTCGTGTGTTGAGATCGCTCACGTCGCGAAGCTCATCAACTTGCCTCTGCAGCAGATCGAGCTCAAGTAAGTGACGAGAGGCACCACTCGAGCTGATCGTACACTGTGGGTTCTAACGTGTGTTATGGCCGTTTAGGCTCTCGCAAATGATTCTGGACCACAAGTTCCACGGTATCTTGGATCAGGGCAAGGGCCAGCTCATCGTCTATGACAGCGCGGAGGAGGATGTACGTGAGCTCTTCTCTTTTTCAGTGAATAGCCTCAGTGCTGACGTTTTCGTTTATCATAGAAAACCTACACTTCCGGGCTTGGTGTCATCCAGAATGTGGGGAACATTGTCGACAGTTTGTTCCGTCGCGCCGACAAGCTCCACGCGTAGGCTTGTTGATATCGTCGACCCTTATCACGTGACTGATCGAACCATAGCGACAAAGGCATAAATACAACGACCGCTTTGGGCAGCACACGAGGGACTAAGTTTTTGCTTGATTTAGGGTGATAGCAAGATGTTTGGTTCGCGAGCCTGCGCCAGATGTCCAGTAGGATTACAACTTGGAGGTCGCACGCACCATCGTGGCGCGGATGATACCGTGAGGCTCGTCCGTGGGCAGGAACACTTCGCCGTGCGGGTGCTTGTTCTTGAGGCCAAAGCGCGTGAGGTCCACAGGGAGGTTGTGCACGTTCGGCATGGTGATCGTGATATCCTTGACTGACGGGACTTGGTCCAGCACAGCCTCGCCCATCTTGTAGAGCGTGTACTGCACAGCAGGGCTGTCGACTCCGACATCGGACGGACCAGCGAACGTCTCAATCAAGACGCGCTTAATGTCCTCCGCCTGCTGCTTGAAGTCGCAGCGCGTGGCTTCGCTCGTGTAGTTCCACGTCGCCGTGACAACAGAGGCAACAAGGCGGTCGGGCACGTCCGGCAGCGTCGTGTACGGGTCACGGAAGAAGTCGACGAAGCTGCTCTTCGCAGTCTTGAGAACCTTGAGTCCCTCTAGGCCTGACTGGACCGAGATCTGGACGTCACCGCCATGCGGGGACTTGCGCCCGACAACACTGCAGTTAATAGAAATACGAGGAGGTGAGAACAAAAGCCGCACAGAGCCGAAAGGCGACGACAGACGTACTAGGTCGTGGCGATGCCGCTGCCGCCTCCGATGAAAGCGTGGTGGTGCGGCACGACCTTGCCCTTCGAGTCCGGGGCAACGACGCGGATCCACTCAGTCTGGAACAGCTTGACCTTGGCGACATCAATCTAACAAAGGGGCAGAACCACAGCATCATGAGCACCCAGGGAATCATGTTCGCTGCGGCGGAGAATCCAATTGGCACGTACGATCTTGGGGTGGGTCGTCAAGAAGTGCTTGGCGAGGATGACCGCAAAGTCCTCGATGGTCGCGAACTCGTGCTTCTTCGCGAGCACGTACACCGTGTTCTTGACCGAGTCCGTGGGCAGCACGCCGCCGTTGTCGCCGTCGTAATACGCGCGCTCCGCTGGGCCCTCGAGCAGGATCTCGGCCTCGAGCTGGATCACCGAGTGCTGGTCCGGCTGGCGCTCGACCTTGAGCAGCCGCACGCGGCCCTTGCCGTGCTCGTGCGTGAGGAGCTTGACGACCATAATGGAGAACTTGAGAGGGGGAGACGGCTCTTGCGTGATGCGCGGCGAATCGCAGAATGGAACAACCCGGCGGTGGGGGGGGGGATTCCGTTCCGCAGTTGAATGCGTTGAATGTGAATGCGAATGCGAATGCGTCAGGGTCAGGTGGGAGGAGAAGCTCTCCAAGATCAAACCGGGGGAGAACATTCGCATTCAGAACGAATCCCGAACGGGGAGCAGAGACACGAGGAACAAAGGATGCTATACCAGTGGATGCAGGCAAAATATCCCTACGGTATTGAAATAGCTGCTATGGGGCTGACACAGTCCGCACACGCAAACCTGACAAAAGGGATTCTGCACCCATCTCGGGAGTATTGTGTAAATACCCAGGCTATCTCTTCTTACGCAGGGTTCTTACGACTTCAATCTCGGCTGGCCCATGTCTTTGCGTCGGCGGGCCAACACCTGGCTAACCCGATACACACGGTATCACGTTAGCAGGGATTCCAGCGTTTTGAGTGGGCCAACGCTTCGCCGAACGCCCAACGCCACCTCCCATTCCAATCTCTCCCCCAACGTTTCCGCGCGCCAAAACGCCATGCACGCCGCCGCGCGCCGCCTCGCCGCGCTGCCGCGCCACGCGCCCGTGCGGCCGTTGCAGCTCTGCTCGACGCTCGCGGCGCACGCGCCCGTCTCCGCTGCGTCCAACGGTGCGCCGCGCGGCGCCCCTCGACGCCTGCAGTCCACGCAATCGCGCGTCAAAGTGGCTCCTCGCGGCGGCCACCGCCACGGCGACGAGCGCGACGCCGCGTCGGCCGCGCTGCCCAACGCCGCGCTGTTCGAGCGCGTCAGTGGCAGCGACAGTGCGTCGTCGGCTGCTGCCGCCGACGCCGCCGACGCCGCGGACGACGAGCACGTGGTGTGGCACCACCGCCCGAACGCGTACGCGCCGGTCAAGTTCAAGACGTACCAGCACAACTCGCGCTCGCGGTGGCGCGAGATGGACCGCGGCAAGTTCCGCGTGCTGCTGGAGGACTGCATGGCCACGGGCGTGGTCTCGCCCACGCTGCGCACGCACCTGGACGAGTTCCCGATCATGCAGTACGACTGGTCGCACCAGGAGCTCGTGCTGCTCGTGGGCGCGCTGATCAAGGGCAACCGCAGCAAGGCCGCGCTCGCGCTGCTGCGGCACCAGATCCGCGGCGCGCCGGGCGACCGCAACCGCCTCAACCGCGTCGCCGCCGAGAGCGCGCGCCTGGGCAACGCCACGGTCGCCGTGGGGATCCTCCACATTGCGCGCCACTTTGGCATCGAGCCCGACGTCGTGACCTACACGAGCGCGATCCACGCGTGCGCGCGCGGCAGCCGCGACCGCATCTCGCGCGCGTTCCAGCTGCTCGAGGAGATGGTCGAGGCCAAGATCGAGCCCAACCACCGCACGTACGGCGCCGTCGTGCTCGCGTACGCGCGGCTGAACCGCTGGGAGGACATTGAGGACTTTTTGGAGGCGCTCCCGTACGACGCCGAGCTCACCAAGAGCGACGTGTTCGCGTCCGCGATCACCACGTGCTCGCGCAACCGCCAGTTCGTCGTCGCGACCAAGCTCTTTGCGATGCTCGTGGACGAAGGCCTGTACCTCGGCGAGAAAGTGAGCAACGCCGCGCTCAGCGCGTGCGCGCGCACCTCGGACCTCGAGCAGATGGACAAGATCATGGCATTCATCGAAGCCCACAGCAAGCCGTCCATCTACAGCTACAACACCATGATCTCGGCGTACGGGAACGCCGGCCGCATGGACGACGCGCTCGCCGTCTACGAGCGCATCCAGGAACGCGAGCGCATCTCGCCCGATCTCGTGACGTTCAACGCGCTCATTCTGGGCGCGCGCCGCTCGCGCCGCGCGGACTTGCTGCCGTCGATCCTGTCGAACATGGCGGCGCACCAGATCAAGTGGGATGTGTACACACTCAACGGACTGCTCGAGTCGTGTCAGCTCACGGGCGACGTCGCGCGGGCGAACGCGTACTGGGAGCAGGCCATGCATGAGCAGGACTTGCGCCGGGACCGCGTCAACTTCGAGACGCTCATGGGCGTCTACTACGAGGCTGGCGACTACGAGGCGGTCATCAAGGTTTGGCGCGACGACCTCGTCTGCCGCCGCCGCGCCAAGAGCGCCAAATCGTTCAACTACTTGCTTCGCGCGTGCTCGAAGCTCGGCGACGTGGAGACCGCGACTTCGCTGTTTGACGAGTTTGTCGAGCGTGGCCAAGTGCCGACAGCGATCGCGCACAACCACATCTTGTCCACGTACCTCAAGGCTGACGACTACGAAGGCGCTCAGCGGCAGCTGCAGATCATGGCGAGCGAGCCTTCGCTGGCCACGGTCTTCGGGTTCACGGCGGTGATGAAGTACGCGCTCAAGAAGCAGCAGTTCCAGGACGTGCTCGACGTGTTTGAAGACTTCGAGGCCACGCGCGACAACTATGCGAGCATTTGGTCCCCGCAGCTGCAGTTCCCGTCGGACGCAGTCTTCGTGCTCGCGGCACAGGCGGCCGCGGAGCTGCAGGATCACGAGCGACTCGTGAAGCTGTACCAGGCACTGCCTTTCAGCACGACCCCGGTATCGGTGAAGACAGAGGTCGCGCGGCTTGTCATGGCGTCGTGCGAGCGCGAAGAGGACTGGCGCTGCGCCGTGTCGCTCTACGATGAGCTCTCCCGGGTCGTGGATGATGACACGAACGTCGAGTTCTACGAGATCGTGGTCAAGGTGGTGGCCCGTGCGGGCGAGTTTGAGCGCGCGCTCGACGTGAACGGCGGCGACTGGTACCGCCAGAACCGCCCCGACCAGGGCTGGTTCTGATGCGGAAGACCTCGCACTGCGCGCGACTACCAGCG
>JAMFLL010000398.1:0-39702 GCA_027475725.1 Pythium rhizo-oryzae
CAAGGTGGCCGACTCGGGGCGCACGATCCTGTGCACGATCCACCAGCCGTCGTCCGAGGTGTTCCATTTGTTCGACCGCCTGCTGCTGCTCAAGCGTGGCGGTGAGACCGTGTACTTTGGTCCGCTGGGCTTTGAGGGCCACGATCTGATCCGGTACTTCGAGGCGCTGCCGGGCGTCAAGCCCATCCCGAACGGCTATAACCCGGCGACGTGGATGCTCGAAGTGATCGGCGCCGGCGTGGGCGGTGGAGACGCGTCCCACCCGGTCGAGGTCGTGGACTACGTTGACGCGTACCGCGCGAGTGAGACCAAAGTGGAGATGCTGGACGCCAAGATGGGTGAACCAGGCGTGTTCGAGCCTTCGCAGTCCGCGCCGCCGCTCACGTTCACCAGCAAGCGCGCCGCAACCAACGCGGTGCAGTTCCGCTTCTTGCTCCAGCGCTTCTTCCGCGTGTACTGGCGCACGCCGTCGTACAACTGGACGCGGCTTGTGATCTCACTGCTGCTTGGCATCATCTTCGGGCTCGTCTACTGGGACTCGGAGTACACCACGTACCAGGGCATCAACGGCGGCTTGGGCATGGTGTTCCTCGCCACGGTCTTCTTGGGCGTGGTCTCGTACATCAGCATCCTGCCGCTTGCAACCGAGGAGCGCGCGGCGTTCTACCGCGAGCGCGCCTCGCAGACGTACAACGCGTTCTGGTTCTTCGTGAGCTTCACGATCGTCGAGATCCCGTACGTGTGCGTCGGCGCGCTGCTCTTCACCGCCACGTTCTACCCGATGGTCGGCTTCACGGGCTTCGGCACGGCCGTGTTCTACTGGTTTGTGACCATGATCCACGTGCACTTCCAGGCGTACATGGGCCAGCTGCTCGTGTTCGCGCTGCCGACGATCGAAGTCGCAGCGGTCATGGGCGTGCTGCTCAACGGCGTCTTCTTCATGTTCATGGGCTACAACCCGCCGACGCTCCAGATCCCGAGCGGCTACAAGTGGCTCTACGCGATCACGCCGCCGCGGTACTCGTACGCCGTGCTCGCCGGGCTCGTCTTTGGCGACTGCTCGGACGACCACGTGGCGCAGCTGCGCGCGGCATCGGCGGGGAACTCGACGCTCAAGGAGGTGCCTGGCGACTGGGAGCTCGGCTGCCAGCTCATCCAGAACGCGCCGCCGGCGGTGGGCGACCACGTGCCGCTCAAGATGTACCTCGACGCGGTCTTTGGCGTCAAGCACGAGCACAACGCGCAGTACGTCGGCATCTTCGTGGGCATGATCGTGCTCTTCCGCGTGCTCGCGGCGCTCGCGATGCGCTACATCAACCACCAGAAGCGCTAAGACCAACCGAAACGCGAATGCGGGAGGAAGGAACCACGCCGTCCATAGGCGCACAGAAGGAGAGAAGGTGCATTTTTCGCTGCATATCCATTTTCAGTTCCATACACGTGCATTATTGCTTAGCAGAGACCGTGGGCTGCTTGGTGCCTTTGGAGGGCGGACCATCCGCGAGAGACACGACGCTTCGTTTTTCTTTAGCGACGGAGATCACCGAGCGTGTCTTTGTGGTGCGCTTCCGAGTGTCGGGAGCTCTTCGCCTGCGCGCGGAGAGATCTGATCCACAGCAGCTCCAAAGACATGGCTTCACACCACGTCCCAGGTGGCAATGACACGCACTGCTTCACGCCACGCAGCTCATGAGACCCAAACCGAAAATCTCACATTCAAATACCCCTCCTAACGCGACATATCAATAGCAGTCATAGTCAGTGTTTTGCCTCTGAATAAACACAATATTGTGAGAATGCATAACAATCCGTTTTCAAAGGTATGTATCGCTTGAAGTTCAACCCCGAGCCACGTCGCTCCCCAACTGTCCACTCGCCTCCTGAACCTGGCAGAACGGATACAAAGTCAATAATCGGTGGTATGATATTTAAAAAATAAACTATAAATAACCTTACAGAGACCTTGGATAATGAATGTATGAAAGTATCTGATACCTTCCTGGAATTAGGGTCTTGTATTCAAAGCAGGTTTCGTGAACAGTTTTTCACGTCATATCCATGCCCCTCCCCTTTTGCTGGGGAGCTCTTCGCGGTGGATGGGAAGGAAGAGCCCATTCCCGCATTTCCCCTCCAAGCGCTTCCTTCCTCCCTCCTCTTCTTATCCACGATGTCCCAGCCAGCCGCCTCGTTCTCCACCGCCGCCTCGGCGTCGCCTGTGATCTCCAGCGACGTGCTGCTCTTCCTCAGCGAAGGCCACTCGATCTACGAAGGCACGCGCATGTCGGGCGAGCAGGTGCGCCGCCACGTGCTGCCCATCGACGCGCTCGCCGAGACCTCGGGCCGCTCGAACGACGACGACGCCGACGCGCTCTACGCGCGCGCCATGCTCGGCCTGCTCGCGTCCCCGAGCTCGAGCCACCTCTAAAAGAGACCAAACACATCCCCAAGAAGACTGACGACGCGCCTCCACCGTTCCGGCCGCGAAGAGCTGACGAGTCCAAGCTGAAGAGCCTCGTGGGCGCGGCCCATCGACTGGCGTGTCTGGTGTCCAGTGTGTGCGTGTGGTGTATTCATATTTAAAGCTAGCCCGACAAAATACAGCCGTGACGTTCGAAAATCCCCATTGTGTGTGTTTGGCTCTGGTATTAGAGCTCGATGGTGTCCATGACGTGGTGGAGGATGTCGAGCCCGCCGTCGCACGGCGCGTTCGCGATGTCCGCGCGCTTGGCGATGACCATCTCATGGGCCAGCAGGCTGTCGAGCGACACGTCCAGACGGCGCCAGCCGACGCTCTGGAGCGCGAGCAGCATGCCGCGCAGCGTGTCGCGCGCCTCGTCAGTCGCAAACGCGTCGTCCGCGCGGTCCACGAGCACCGTGTGGCCGCCGCGCGCGTCCTGCTCGTCGGTAAACGGCGCTGCACGCGTCGGCTTCGGCGCCGGCACAGCCGCATTCGCGCCGCTGGAGAACAGCGTGTACAGCGTCCCGGCCCAGCCGCTCTGGTTGGACGAGGAGGAAGCCGCAGCCTCGAGCTCCTTGGCCTTGAGCACGTTGGCCGTGGACTTACGCGTGGCGGCGATCTTCGCGTCCACGGGCAGCGTCTGGCGCAGCAGCGGCGTCTGCGCGATCGAGCGCTGCACGATGTGGTCGTAGTACGGGGAGGTCACGAGCGCTGCGGCGCCGTCGTTGGGCTCGAGCCGGTACGGGTTGAACGCGCGCAGCGCCGCGCACGAGTAGGGCACCGTGTGGTCGTTGAACACGGTCGCGTACAGCGCGCGCACACGGAAGAGCTCCAGCGCCTGGAGAAACTGGCCGCGGGCGAGGCACGCGAGTAGCGCCGGGCGAGCCGACGGCGTCTTGGCGGACGGAGCCGACGATCCCCTGGAACGACAGTCGATGCCGAACGCCGCGTTGCTCAGCGCCGGGATCCACTTCCAGTGCGTCTTGAGCTCCTGGTGCTGGATACGAAGCGTGAAGGAGGAACTGGCGTCGTCATCCTGGGGCTGGATTGTGATGTCCCAGTCCTGAAGAGAATCCGACGCCTTGTCGGGCAGCTCAACGGCCACGTCAGCGCGCACGAGCTCAATACGCGCGAGCAGCACTTCTTCAGCGGCCTCCGGCACCTCGCTATTCGCGTAGATGCACAACACGCGGTCCCGTAGCTCACAGCGACGTGGAGCGAACGCGTTGTCGCCGTCCAGCCGCACGGGGAGGACGCCTTCAATCTCGGGGTACGCTACTCGACACGCAGATAGACATCCTTTGGTCAGCAGATACCTTCGACGGTCAGTTTCTCGCCACATCACTCGCTAAACTTACCCGCATAGGTGCGCCGATGCGGGTACTTGCCCTCGCGGCAGCGCTTGCTGAGCGCGATCGCCTCGTCGCTCGCTTCGTCGACGAGCGCGAACTGGCTGCCCGTGCGGTCGAAGAGCCGCGGCGCGATCGCGTTGTAGAGAAAGTTCACGGACCCGCGCTGCGGGCGCCGGTTGCCCAGGTGGGGCGTCGCGAGCGTCACAAAGTTCTGTCACAGACAGCGATTAATAAGTGAGACCGTGGGCAACACCTCGTTTGGTCACCAACGCCACGTACCACGGGCTCAACGCGGTCGAAGAACCCGCGCGCGTAGAGCAGGCCGATGCAGTAGCGCGCGTAGAGCCCACCCATGGAGTGGCCCACGAGCGAGAACTTTTCGAGCCGCGGCATCTCGCTCGCGACGCGCACGATCTCGCTCGCGAGCCGCGCGGCGCCGCAGTCGATGCCGTCGCAGGTGGCCGCGAGGCTGTCCAGCCGCGTGGCGTTGCACTGCGCGACGTGCGCGTACACGCCGTCGCCGCCCAGGTGCGTCTGGAAGAGCGCGCGCGCGTTGGCAAAGTCGGCCTCGGAGCCCAGCAGCCCGTGCTGGAAGACCACGAGGTGCGAGGCCTGCGCGCGCATCTCGGCCGCGGCTTCGTGCGCGTCTCGATCTGTGCGCTGGTTGTCGGAGGCGCTGGGCCGCTGCATGGGAAGGAGACGGCGGCGGTGGCCAGCGCTGGACGATGAGGAGCAAGCGTCGCGAGGAGCTCTGAGGATGGCGGCTGACGCATGCTCGGGCTCCGTCACATCATCGTTCTCTCAGGGGGGGTACTATTGAATGTAACCAAGAAGGTTACGCTCTGTGTCACATGTCGCAGGCTGTTTGGAGCTCTTCGTGTGTAGCCATGTTCTGAATAGAAGACCCGTGATCTGGGGGCGCGATCGCGCGCGGATCACGTGACTGCTACAGTTTGTTCGAGCTCTAAGCCACCCCCTGATATATAAAAGTAGAGGGAGAATCAAATAACATTATGAACCAAAATATCAAATGGTTGGATAAAAAATATGGAGCATGACAGGTACATACGTTTTCTTGCGCGGCTTAGAGCTCGAACAAACTGTAACTCGAGAAGGCCTGATGCCGCCCTCCTGGATGAGGAGGCCTGATGCCATCCGCTAAACATGGAGATTGGGAAGGATGTGGATTCGTTTACAGTACGGTACAGGATATATATTGAGGAGAAGCGGCTACCGCTTCTGGTGGTTGATGTAGCGCATCGCGAGCGCCGCGAGCACGCGGAAGAGCACGATCGCACCCACGAAGATGCCAAAGTACTGGCCCAGGTGCGCGTGCTTGATGCCGAAGACGTGGTCGATGTAGACCTTGATGGGCACGTGGCTCCCCACCGAGGGTGGCGCGTTCTGGATAAGCTTGCAGCCCATTTCCCACTCCTCGGGCACCTGCGTGGCATTGATGTGGAGCGCAGCGGCCTGCCGCATCTGCGCGAGGTGCTCGTCCGAGCAATCACCGAACACAGCACCCGCGAGCAGCGCGAACGTGTAGCGATGCGGCGTGATCGCGTAGAGCCACTTGTAGCCCGCGGGGATCTGCAGCGCCGGCGGGTTGAAACCCATGAGCATGAAGAACACGGCGTTGAAGAGCACGCCGATCACCGCCGCGACCTCGATCGTCGGGAACGCAAAGATCAGGAACTGGCCCATGTACGCCTGGAACAGGATGTGGAGCATCGTGTTGAGCCAGTAGAACACAGCCGTGCCGAAGCCCGTGAAGCCGACCATCGGGTAGAACGTGGCTGTGAAGAGCAGCGCGCCGACGCACACGTACGGGATCTCGACGATCGTAAAGCACACGAAGTACCAGAACGCGTTGTACGTCTGCGAGGCGCGCTCGCGGTAGAACGCCGCACGCTCCTCGAACGCGATGGGCAGGATGCTGATGAACGACACGATACCGATGAATGCCGTGGCTAGGAACACCATACCCAGTCCGCCGTTGATGCCCTGGTACGTGGTGTACTCCGAGTCGAGGTACACGAGTCCGAACACCACGCCGAGCAGCAGCGAGATCACAAGCCGCGTCCAGTTGTACGACGGCGTGCGCCAGTACACGCGGAAGAAGCGCTGGAGCAGGAACTGGAGCTGCACAGCGTTGGTCGCGGCGCGCTTGCTGGTGAAGGTCACACGTGGCGCTGCCTCCGACGGAATAAACAGCCCGGCTTCGTTCATCTTAGCGTCAAGCACTTGAGTCTTGGTCTCACTTGCACGGTAGGCCTCAACGAAATCCACTGACTCGTCCGAAGCTGCCGATGACTTGGAAGCGGTGTCGCCGCCGCCCACGCCTGCACCGATCACCTCGAGCATCCACGTCGCCGGGTTATAGCCGTTCGGGATGGGCTTGACGCCCGGCAGCGCCTCAAAGTACCGGATCAGATCGTGGCCCTCAAAGCCCAGCGGACCAAAGTACACAGTCTCACCACCACGCTTGAGCAGCAGCAGGCGGTCGAACAAATGGAACACCTCGGACGACGGCTGGTGGATCGTGCACAGGATCGTGCGCCCCGAGTCGGCCACCTTGCGGACGCCGTCCATGATCACCTTGGCCGACCGCGCGTCCAGACCGCTCGTCGGCTCGTCCAGGAACAGCACGCTCGGCTGCGCCGCGAGCTCCACGCCGATCGTGAGCCGCTTGTGCTGCTCCATGGAGCTGCCCCGGATGATGTGGTCCGCGATGTCGTGCATGTCCAGCAGCTCGAGGCATTCGTTCACCGAGTCGTACTTGCGCGCGTCCGACACCGACGCGCTCTGTCGCAGGAACGCGCTGAACGTGAGCGCCTCGCGGAACGTCGCGGCCTCCGAGTGGATGTCCATCTGCTCGCAGTAGCCCGTGGAGCGGCGGATCGCGAGGTCCGAGGCCTCGTGGCCGTTGAGCAGGATCTTGCCCTTGATAGTGCCGTTCGTGCCAGCCTTACGGCCGGCAATCACATCCATTAACGTGGTCTTACCGGCGCCGGACGAGCCCATGAGCGCGGTAATTGTGCCGGGAAGTGCGTAACCCGTGATGCCCTTGAGCAAGTCGATGTTGACGGTCGTGCCCTTGGTCTCACCTGGCACAGGCACCGAGTACCAAAGGTCCTGGAACGCGATCATCACAGGCTGGAACGCACGCGCGCTGGACAGGCTCTCGTCCACTTCGAGCAAGACCTGGTCAGTGTGGTCGCGTCGCGAGGGGGACGCGATCATCTGGTAGTCCGCGGCCGTGTCCTCCGAGTCGGGCTCGGACTGGCGCGCCTCCTGGTCTAGCAGCTCCTTCGGGAGCGCAATGTGCTCAGGCTTCTCGTAGCGCTTGTACTCGAGCGTGAGCCACGCGAGCACCATGAAGAGCAAGTAAGCGCCGCCGAGGAACACGAGTCCAGTGTACGCCCACGAGGTCTCAGACGGCACGTCGAAGAGGCTGAGCGAATACTCGCCCATGGTCTTGCCGCCAAATTGGGGCGTGCAGTACGTCACGCCGGCGTACGAGCACACGTCGTACTTGGTGCTGCGGTATTGCGAGACAGCGAGGGAGCGCACGACCCACGCGACCGGGTCGATCCAGTAGATCCAGCGCATGTACGAGGGCATCTGGTCCTTGGAGACCACGAAGCCCGCGAACAGAATGAACGCCAGAAGTGAGACCATAGCGAGCGGCTTGGCAACGTGGAGGTTCGGCGCGATCGCCGAGAGGAAGAAGAACCACGAGAGGAAGACGAGGATGCACAGCACGAGGTAGAGCTCGAACAGCAGAAACTCGCCCACGCGGTCCACGAAGCCGCCGAACCAGTACACCAATGAGCCGAAGATGATACTCTCTGCGATCGCGAGCGGGACCTGGCTCACGGACGCGGCCAGCACATACGACGACGTGCGGTAGAAGTTCGCAGCACGCTGCTTGTAAAACACAGCTCGTGCGTGGTAGAACGTCGTGAGCATCGAGCTCTGGCCAAGCCCGAGGAAGAGCACGGACGCGAAGATCACACCGAGCACGACCTGGACGTTGGTGAAGTCCATCTGGTAGAATAAGCTCGAGAAGAGGAAGCCCATGATGGCCACGAGCAGCGCGCGGCCCTTGAGGAACGTCTGGTTCTTCCACAGCAGCAGCATCTGCCGCTTCGTGAGCGTCCAGGTCGAGGCGGCAAAGTTCTGGTAGAACTCGGGCATCGGGTTGATGTGCTTCTCCACGTCCATGAGCAGCACCGGGTCCACGGGCGCGCGCAGCTCTGCCTGCGTCGCGCGGAAGATCGCCGACTCGCGGAAGATCGCGGCGAACTCGCTCGCGTGGCGCAGGAACTGCGTGCGGCCGTTGGGCAGCCGACCGGCCTCGTACTGGAGCTGCTGCGCCGTACCGAGATCACACAAAAAGTCGGCGACGTCGCGCCGCGGCGGGCACACAAAACCCAGCGACTGGAAGTACGGCAGCGCCAGGTCGCACGGTCCGTGGTACAGCACCTCGCCCTCGTTCAGCAGCAGCACGTTGTCGAAGAGCGCGAAGACCTCGGGCGACGGCTGCAGCAGCGAGATGATCACGGTCTTGTGGAGCCGCTTGGCGATGCTGCGCTGCGTGTTGATGATGTCGTAGGCCGCGGCCGAGTCGAGGCCTGTCGTGATCTCGTCCATGAGCGTCACGTACTTCATGCCGAACTCCATTTCGCCGGTGGTCACACGCTTGCGCTCGCCGCCAGAGACGCCGCGGAGCATCGCGTCGCCCACGACCGTGTTCGCACAGTCCACGAGACCGAGCTCCTGCGTGACCACGCCCGGATAGTTCTTGATTACGTTCTGCGCGGCGCGCAGCGCCTCGGCGTTCTCTTCGGGTGTACCCTGCGTGAGCAGCTCCTCTGCGCGCTGCGAGAGGTGCGCACCACCGCAGCATTCGTGCGCGAACTCGAGCGTCTCCTTGACCGTGAGTGTCGGGAAGTGGACGTCGGTTTGAGTGACGTAGGCCACGAATTGCGGTAGCCGCTTGAGCACGGCTTCGCGCGCCATGCCGTTGTACGAGATGGATCCGTCGAGCGCGATGCGCTTGTCCAGCGGGAAGCGTCCGCTGAGGATCTTCATGAGCGCCGACTTGCCCGAGCCCGACTGACCCAGGATCAGCGTGACTGTGCCGGGCTTGAACACGCCCGACAGGTTGCGTAGAATGTGCTTTTGCACCGTGTGCTTCTTGGCCGATACGTGCGCGATCTTCTGGAGCACGTGGTTGGGCAGCGTCGGCAGCTCGTCGTCAGGTGCACCCACAGCTCCGTGACGGTCGTGGGCGAGCACCATGTCGGCCGTGAGCGAGAGGTCCTCGAAGCGGATCTCCATCTGCGGGAACGCCTTGCCCAGTGCGGCCTCGACTTTCGCCGCAATATCTTGGTGGAGCGCCGGCGCGCCGTGCATCATCATGCGCTCGCCGGTTGAGTAACTTACCGAGCGCTGCATGCGCGAGTCGTCTTCGTCCGGCGGGTCGCTTCTCGCGGGACTGGAGAGCAAACCGTTCGCCGCCATGGCGCCAACAGCTTGATGTGATGGGGGTGAATGGGTGAGACGGATGTCAAATTTGAGAATGAGACGACACCCCGAGCGAGTGGGAGGAGCGCACTCCTACAAACGCCTCGGGGCGGCGGCGCCAGAGCCACGCGGCTCGCGCGGCAGCCACCATGCAGGGCTGCGCGAGGAGAAACAAGACCCGCGTGAAACCGCGAGACTCCCCTCGCTCCATCCGCCGGTCACGACACCCACATGCGTGGACCGCGATTGCTGCGGCGCAGCGTCCGTCATCGCGTCGGCATCTGTGGGCCGCGTGTTTTTGTCGAGTGGTGCTCTCTGTCACCAAGGAAAGGCCGATCTTTGTCCAGACCAACACTCTGCTGATCCCGTCACTATTGTGAAGTCGTTTCCCATCGTTACAAAGCATGTGACAAACCATAGTGACATTGAAATGGGTACAGTCTCACCACCGCAGAGTTGCGTGTTTTTGAGGCGGGCGGTGAGCCAGCGAGCAGCAGTCTTGATCGCTCGCACGTTGACGCTCGCGTTGTTGGTTGGGTGTGGCGGCGGATGATTAACACGGCTGACCAGGCGGCGTCACGCTCGGGCTTGGGCGTCTCACTGGTCGTGCCATTTGTACGCCTGACGCCCGTCGTCATCACCCACCGGGACGTTGCAACACCGCTGGCTTCTTCCTCTCGACCTCGGACCAGGTGAACTCCAGATCCAGTGGCTGGACAAACGCTCGATCTGTCTCTTCGTGGCGCGTAATCCCATGTCGCGGATTGCTCGTTCGCGCGATGGGTCGCCACTCGCGTTGAAGTTGGTGCGAGCCGAGGCGTTCCCATTTGCGTTGAGCAGTCGGCGTCGCGTGTCCATGCGAACAGCCGCGTTGGATCTCAGGCATAGACGATGATGTCACGCATAGCCTGGTGGGCTTGACGCAGGCCAATGGGGCGTGTCATGGCGCGATAGCGAGTGATGCGAATCGTGTCCATGCTGTCCGAGATGATGGAATTGACTCGAGTGCCTCCTTGCTAGAGTACCTCCTTGCTAGAGTGCTTCCCTGCTTAGGCGTTTCAGTACCGGTATGATATGACTGTCTTTGTTGATTCTAGAATGCATCTGAGCGAGCTCCTCGAGCTGCTCATATTCAGCGCCTATTCCGGATAGCGCATGGGGAGCGAGATAAATACGCCCGTGCTCAGAGCAGGAACGTGTCCATGACGTGGTGCACGACGTCGAGTCCTTTGGTGAGTGGCTTGGACGGGTTCGCGGTCATCGCGATGATCTTCATGTGCGCTAGCGGGCTGTGGAAGTGCACGTCGATGCGGCGCCAGCCGACGCTCTGCAGCGAGACCATCATGCCACGCAGACTGTCGCGCAGCTCGTCGTTGGAGAACGCGTGGTCGGCGTGGTCCAGCAGCAGCACGCCGTCCTCGAACGGCGGGATGCGCTTGCCATCCGCCGCCGCCAGCTCCGACGAGCTGCTGCTGTCTGAGTCCGTGTTGTCCAGGGCCGACGAGCTGAGCTGCGTGCTGTTGGGCGGCGCCGGTGGGATGGCGTCGAGCCGCTGGTGGATCGCTAAGCTTGAGGACGACGAAGACGCCAGCGAGAGCGTGGATGAGGATGCTTGCGATGGCGGCGGCGCCCGCGGGGGAAGTTCAGACTGCGTGCGCATGCGGTTGGCGCTATTGCTGCTCGTGAGGTTGGAGAAGAAATTGCTTAGCGACTGGCTCTGGGACGAAGACAAAGTAGAAGGTGGGCGCGAAGTCGTCGAGTACCGAAGGCGCGAGGTAGAGCGCTCAGAGAGCATCTTCATGAGCGAGAACCGGTCCACAGACGAGGCGCGGTCGTCGCGGTTCTTGACCTCCTCAGGTAGCGTGTCGCGCAGCAACGGCGCATGCCACAGCGAGCGCACGACGATGTGCAGGTAGTGGGGCGAGCGAGCGGCCTCGGACGGGTCCAGCTCCGTGCGGTACGGGTTGAACGCGCGGATCGCGCCGCACGAGTATGGCACCTGCATGTCGTTGAAGATACTCGAGTACAGTGTGCGGTTCCGGAAGAGCTGCAACGCCTGGATGAACTGGCCGCGCGTGAGGCAACTAAGCACCATCGGTGCGCTCGTGTTGACGAGCGCGTCTTTCACGGTCGATGGCGCAGTCTGCGAGCGGCAGTGCACGCCGTGACTGGCGTTGCTGAGTGCAACGATCCACTTCCACTTGGACGCGAGCTCGTCGTACGGGACGCGAATCGTGTACGTCGCGGTGGTGGGCGCTTGCTTCGTCTCTTCAACGCTGTCGACGGTACCAGAGAGGTCTGATGGTGTGACTTGGTCGACAACGATCTCAAGATCCCAGAACGAGCCGTCCTCGTTCTTCGACATCTCGGACGCGCGGCGCAGCAGGCTGTGACGCCGGCGGCGGCGCCTGCGCCCGCCCTTTTCAGGCAGCACCACGGTCACGCGCGCGTGCATGAGGTCGATCTCCGCGACGCAACTAACGTCCACGCGTGCCGATGGGTGTTCGTCCGAGTGATGGTCGCTGTCATCGTCGCCCTCGACCGAGCCGGCCTCGTCGTCCGTCGCGGGCAGGTGGATTGCATCAACATGCTCTACGACCTCGACTTCCTCCGCGTCTTCTAAGCTGGTTCGCGCTTCGATCGGGACCTCGATCTTCCGGTACATGCGGAGCACGCCCTCGCGGAGCATGCACTCGAGCACCTCGAAAGCCTGCGCTTCGGCGCGCGTCGTGATTGCCGGGTGTGCGCCGGCGCGGGTTGGCACTGGGAGCCGCACGAGCAGCATGTCGTTGATCTCGATGTACGAGACGTTCGGGCGCCGGTGCGGGTAGCGGGGCACCGAGTGGCTCAACGCGATGGTCTGCTCGCTGGCCGTGTCGTTCAGTGTAAACTGCTGGCCCGTCCTAGATTCATTCACACCAGCCATTTGTCAGGGCGGAACCATCTTTGTAGACGTGAGGGTACCCAGGTACGGACAGATCAAAGAAGTTGGGCATGAGTGCATTGAACATGGCGTTCATGGGCGTGGGCTGCGAGCGGCGGATGCCCATGTGCGGCGTCGCGAGCGTCACAAAGTTCTGCAAGAGCCAAAAACAGCGCCGTCCCGTAAGTGAGACCGTCCCCACTAGATGATACCGTACCCCTATCGGACGAACAGATCAACGCACCATGGGCTCGACGTTCTCGAAGAAACCGCGCGCGTAGAGCACGCCGACGCAGTAGCGCGCGTAGAGCCCGCCGAGCGAGTGGCCAAGCAGCGAGAACTTGCCGAGCCGCGGCATGTCGCGCGCGACGCGCTCGACCTCGTCGGCGAGCCGCGTGCCGCCGACGTCGATGCCGTCGTAGGTCTGGAAGAGACTGGTGAGCGACGTGGCGTTGGCCGTCGCGACGTGCGCGTAGACCTCGTCCTGCGGAAAGTACTGATGGAAGAGCGCCTGGAAGTTGCGAAAGTCCTTCTCGTTGCCCCAGAGCCCGTGCTGGAAGACCACGAGGTGCGTGGCCTGCGCGCGCAGGTCCGACGCGCCGCGCTCCATGGCGGGGGAAAGGAGGAGGAGGAAGGAGGAGCGGAGAGGAGGGAGGGGAGCGGAGGAGGAGGCGGAGGAGACTGAGAGCGTTCTCTGGGATAATACTGAGCCATTCAGGTCGAGACAAACCCACGAACTGCGATAGGTTACGTGTACCCTTGGCAATGGTTACGTACGCCTAACTTGAAGGAGGACCGCGTAATACGAGGCCTAGGGATGATCCCTATTCTAGGGACTAAAACAGTACAAATGGCTGCTTTTGGAGAACTGCGCTGGCACACCCGTTCGCGAGGTGCGAGAACTTTCTCGCTGGACGGAGCTCGGTGTGTGGAGGTGTGGACTGCCGCGGGAGCATTGGTGACGCTGGCAGAGCTGCCCCGCTGGCACTGCCAGTGCACCATGGCTGCCAGCGACCCTGCACCATCATTGGGGACACGGAATGTTGGTCAACTTCGATTTGATTGGCTGAGTGAGCTGCTCGCAATCTCGTAAATGGCTACATTGATCACTTGTCCCGGCGGGCAGCTCTCTTCCCCCCGGGAAGTTCCCCGTCACAAGGCGACTTGTGATGCGCGTGGCGACAATAATGCTCACTCGGCAATTCGCCTCACCACAAGCAGCACCACCAGCACCAGCACGCTCCAAGCTCCAAGCCTCAAGCACCATGTCGCGCGCAACCGCCTCCGTCGACCCTGCAGCCATCGCCAGCACGGCTCCCACCGCTGTCTCTTCCACCAGCGTCAGCCGCCAGTGCGACCGGTGGGATCGACCGCAGTTCACCCCTGAGCAACGCGCCACCGCCGCGATTCAGTTCGTGCAGTCACGCCACGCCGTCGCGTCTGTGGGTGCCGCGCTCGTTGGTGTGGGCATCCTCGCGACGCGCAAGGGCACCAAGCAACACCGCATCCTGGGGCGCGTCTGGACCGGCGTCGCCGTGATCACGAGCCTTAACGCCTTCCGCATGCGTGACTCCCACGGCAATTTCACGTGGTTCCACGGTCTATCGGCGGTGACGCTGGGCTCGGCGATTGCCGGTGTGTACTGCGCGCGCTCCAAGCAGATTGTACGCCACAAGAAGCTCATGAGCTTGGCGTACGCGTCCGCCATGCTGGCCGGCGTGGTGGCGTGGGCCACGCCCGGTAAAACGATTGCGTTTACCGGCCCCGCACTGGCATCCGCGAAAGCTGCGTGAGTGCAAGTCTGACGTTTCCTTGATCCCGATAAAGCTTTTGGGATGAGATGCACAAGGGACCAACGAAAATCTGCACATCTATGTAGCAAAGCAACGAACAACACCATGTTTCTCTACTAGCATTGTTGAGCTTGACTCGTTCTTCTAGTTGTTGAGCGCTTTCTTTGATCGCTTTCCGCTGTTCTCGGTCTCGGCCATTTGCGGCAGCGCCGTGGGAGCCTCCGCGAGGTCGCCGCGCGGCGGCAGCCCGACGCGTCGGCGGAACGCGTTGTTCTGCATGGCCACCGTCTGCGCCAGCGACGACCAGGACGACGCGATCCAGTAGAAGAACACACCTTGCGGCAGCGTCGCGATCATGGGCAGCGCCAAAATCGGCGCAAACTGGAAGTAGCCCAGTGCATCCGACCAGAAGCCGCTGCGCGTGCGCCGAGAAACCTGGTCAAACGGACACAAGTCGTTAGCCCTCACGATATTGGAGTGTAGTATATACCCTACCCGTACCTCCAGGTTCAGGAAGACCGAGCCCGACGCCACGAACGGGAGCACGTAGGTCTCATCCACTTCCTTGAGGTTGGTCCAGAGCCAAAAGCCGCCGGTCTCCAGCCCGGCAAAGTTGCCCGAGCGGATCATGTCCCGCGCGCTGTACGCGACCAAGATGAACAGCGGGATGTGGACGAGCGATCCGAGCACGGTCTGCACGGGCCGCGTGTCGTACTTGCGCAACACAAGCTGGTAAAATGTTGCGTGCGGAAGTTAGTGCAAGTGGTGCCAACGGTCTACGTTCGCACGAACGTACCTCGTAGCCCTTCTTGCCCAGCAGCATGGCCTTGAGGTGTTCCTCGTAGTTGCCCTTGGGCTGTTTCCCCCAACAACATCTCCATTAGTCAGGCGCCATCACCAGCTATGGTAGACGCAGTGAGCACGTACCGTGAAGGTCCGGGCGAAGCGGTAGGCCGAGATGACCTTCATGAAGTCGGACTTGGCTTGCACGAGGCTAGATTAGCGTCCACACACACACGGATTCCAGGTGAGACCTTCACAACTTCATACGTCCACAGTCACATCCATACCGCTGCGTGGCCTTGATCTGATAGAGGTAGAACGGGAACACTGACGCGCGGAAGACCACGCCCGTGGCGGCCAGCGTCGCCCACCAGGGCAGCCCCGTGGCCGTGTGGACCGACTCGATCAGCGACTGCACGGCCTGCACGACCGCCAGCGAGCTGCCCGTGGTCGCGTCCGCGCCGCCCGAGCTCGCGACCGCGCCGACCGCGCCCAGCAGGTCGCTGTCGCGCACGACGACCGTCGCGGCCTCGTCCAGCGAGCTCTGCAGCGACGCGACGGCGGCCTCCGGCGCTGAGGACGATGCCGTGGACGAGCTGTCGACGCTGAAGAATCGCGGATTCGAGCCGAGCGACGCGCGCGCGAGGCCGCGCGGACCCGACGAGAGCAGCAGGCGGCGGCGCGCGAGCGGCAGCGCGCCGGCGGGCGCCGCGAGGCGGCGCATGTGGCTCGCGACGTGGACGCGCGCCATGGACCCCAATTATTGCGGACTGGCTGGCCCATCAGGCGATCGGATCCAGCCAACACCACCCTAAACAAACAACTATTGGTAACTACTGGTATCTTTTGGTTGTCAATTGAGGTTTTTATACTGAATTAGGATACGGTCGGTGAGCTTGTTCGGGGTGTGGGGAATGGCGATACCTTGGGCGGTGGCCCGCGGTGCCGAGGTCCTGCTTGCTGCAGGGAGACGTGCAGAGCCGATGTGGAGGCCCTCAGCGTCAAGATGTGTCGTACGTGGCGACGTAAGCGTGGTGGCGCGACGATTAGACGCGTTGCGGGCGCGCCGTGAGCATTTCCTCGAGCAGGTCCGTACGGTAGGCGACCTCATCGCGTGCGTCGCTCTGCGCGACCCGCGGCAGCAGCTCCAGCACGCGCTCCACTAGTAGTGCGTTGCGGCACGACGCGTCCTCGGCGAGCAGCGTCAATGCACTCAAGGCAACGTCGGTGAGGTCGCTGGATTCTGCGTCCTGCAGCGCGTGGACCAGCGCCGGGATGGCCTTGGTGGCCACGAACGTCGGCTGGATCGCCGGGATCGCTGCGAGCATCCACAGCACGAACGTAGCGCGCTCCTTCTGGAGTGCCGATCCAGAGACCACGAGGTCGGCCATACGCGCGACGCCGTCCAACGCGACGAAGTGCTCGCGGATCGCTGGCGACGTGAGCAGGCAGTGGAGCGCGCGCAGCGCCTCCTCGCTTTCCTCGCGGTCGCATACGGGGCGCGCGAGGTGCGCGAGCAGCGCGTCGACGGCGCCGCTGCTGTGGAGCCGCCGATGGGCCTTGGGGTCGAGTCCGAGGTGCGCGAGCGTCTGCATGGCGTACAGGCGCGTGGGCTTGTCGCGCGTGGCCGAGAGCTGCTCGCACACGAGCTCCACGGCGCCGCGCTCCACGAGCTGCATGCGGAAGCGCCGGCTCTGCGCGATCGCGGCCATGAGCTTGGCACCGTCGCGCTTGATATCGCCGTCGTAGGAGCCGTCTTCCAGCGCGGCGACCGCGGCCGCGGGGCCGAGGTACGGCGGCTCGGCGGACTCGGGCACGGCCTTGCGGAGGAAGAGCGCAAGCCACGCGGCGAGCGGCGTCGCGGTGGCGGCTGTGGATGTGGTAGACGCCATGGCGGCTGTGGCTGTGGCTGGATCGATGGAGAAGAATCGGATTGTGGGCACAGGAGAGAAAGAGGCGTCCCGGAATGAGGAAAAAACACGCAGGAAGCCGGTTTGTCGCGGACAGCATTGATTGTTTGCTTCGGTCTCATGAGCATGGGACTCATCGTCAACTGCAACCTCATATGTAACGTAATATATTAGACGTGTTCATGAAGTGAAGCTAATATCAGGGAAATGTACTTGAATAAAGGTGAACATGGGAGAGGAGTGGCAGACGGACGACTGTCGCCGATGGGTTGCTCGGCAAGTACAACACCAAAACGCACCTGGGCGTAGCTGCAATATGGCGACCGATCGTAATGCGCGACAGAACAGCGTAATGCGCGACAGGGGCGGCAGCGCACACCACCCGCCGGAAGCGGCCCAGTCTCCTGACGTCCAACGCGTCACTCCAGTGAGGTACATGGGCCAATGTCACTGCGCACTGGCCCGCTGGGTGTGATTGGCATTCGGCAGATCAGAGAGAACCATGGCGAACAAGGAGTGCCTGACGTGCAAGCCCGGGGACGCGACGCTCCACCAGAGCGCCGTGGAGAACACCGGGTGCGAGGGCGCGTACAAGCAGGTCGACGGTGCGTGACTGTGTGCTTCTGTGGGATCTAAATGGCAGGCGATCGAGGGGCGCTGACAGGCGTGCGTTTGTCTGGCTTGTGTCTCCGCTAGACTGCATGAAGAAGCACAATGGCCGCGTGTCCGCCTGCACAGAGGTGAGCGTGTGCATGCGCTCAGCTGGGTGTGCGTGCCTGGAGACTAACGCAACGACGTGTTTCGCTCTCGCAGGAGTGGGCGCTGTTCCGCAAGTGCCACGAGCAGACCAAGGCGCTCAAGGCCGAGATGAAGAAGGCGACAGGACAATAGACGTAGTACGTGAGTGGTTTGGGTCTCACAACCCAGCCCTCCTCGCTCTCACCTTGGTGCCTCGTGTACGTTCTCGCTTTCTCTTTCCACCATACTGGCGCCTTTGCGAGAGCGCCGTGATACGTGCGCGGCCTGTTCGTACCTCCGAGCAGCATCGGCCTCTACAGCAAGCGGTTCTGGTCCCCATTTGGTTCGGCTGTGGCCGCTTGGCCCACAAAACGAAGTCAAGCCAGTGCGCCACAAGGTTGAGCTGTCCTGGGGGGCGCACATCAACAATACGCACCAGCGATCCAGTCACACAGCTGATACCGAGGAGCGCAGGAGTCGCTCCTTGGTGCGCTCCATATGCCAGGTGAGACGGACGTCACCATGCCGAGGCTGGAGGACATTCATCGCAGCAAAATGAAAATTACTTTTTGGTCGAGGGTTCGATAAATATCCCCGCCCGGGAAGGTGATTATGCTCTCCGCGGGATCTGGGTCCCGTGGATCAGGGATGGACGCGCATGGCGGTGCGTGGATGGACGGATCGACAACCATCAGCTCCCATCACATCGTTCCTGCCGATTGGAATTCCAATAAATCCCGCACGCGACCAATCTGCAGCTGCCGCTGGCCATGTCTGGGTCGACGGGAAATGGGGCAGTTCTCAGACTCGAGGTCGAGGCGTGGCATCCCTGATGGGCATGAAGATCGTGGGAAGATATCGGCCCAGTCTGAGACTCTCGCGTCCAGGGTCTCATCAGCCAGCACGCGATTTGAGTGGTCGCTGAGGTGGCTGAGGCAGACAGCCCGCAGCCGTCGACGCGCGGAGAGGCATCCGAGGCACGCGCCCATGTGCCGTCCAGAAGTCCGGACCGCGCGCCGGAGCCGGCGATCCACTGGTTGGGAGCCGTCCACCCATTATCGACTAGTGTAGCTCGGCGCTGTCACGCTGAGCAATGAACGGGGAGGAGTCAGAAACTTCCTACGAGATGCTTCTGTGACAAAAAGGAACTTGAAGAGCTCCGCGGAGGGCAGCCGCGCGTCCATCTTCAACGCGGGGCGTTGACGTCAGTTGCATCGAGCTCGTGACACGCGCTTGTCGCGGTTGGCACTTGCCACTTCGAAGCCAGCCGAAGAAATTGGAGAAGATTGCGTATCTTTCCATCACGTAAATTACATTACGGAACGCTGT
This sequence comes from Pythium rhizo-oryzae, assembly GCA_027475725.1. Taxonomy (NCBI): domain Eukaryota; phylum Oomycota; class Peronosporomycetes; order Pythiales; family Pythiaceae; genus Pythium; species Pythium rhizo-oryzae. The sequence continues at coordinate 18,819 of JAMFLL010000398.1, forward strand.
CAAACTCGCCTGAAACACAACGGCGAACAACAACGCAGCGAAGAAAAAGCGTCCAAACCGCATGTGGACTGCATATCACCACTACCCACTGGGGAGCACCCAGCGATATCGCGTGGGTGCACTTGCTGTCCTCGCCACGAAGAGATAAAAAGCTGCCGCTCACAGCACAGCCAGTCATGCACCCGAACGCTTCGTGGAGTGTGCACCACCAGCGCCAACATTACCAAACCCTTCGGGAACTAAATAAACACGGGGTGCAGAGGATTCACCCACTCAGCTCTGGTGCAGAAGGCATCACGGCATTCTGGTCAGACTTCGAAGAACAATGGAGGCGACCTGAGAACTGTGGAGCGTTTCAGACCGCGAAGAAAAAGGAAGAACACAGGATGATGGTCGCCAGCGATGACGCTCGGCCACACTTCAGAAATCCAACCGCAAGCCATCAACCTCCACGTCACAATTCAGGTGTGAGGCCAGTTTCCCGAATTCTCCCAAAAGTGGGTTGAGGTCGGAACTCTCTCGTGGTCTCTGCACAGAATGGGACAGCTGCGCCACGCAGCGCACTGAATGGTGGCGCCGTACGAAGACACCGCCACCAACGATGCTGGGACCCGCCTCCATCATGTCCCGGGAGATTGCGAGTGCCTTGATGAGCGCACCACCAGCGTTTGCTTTGAGACACCGAGCAGTCTCGGCGACGCTTGGGCGTCTCACATTTGGGAAAAATGACCGATGCACAATCATTCCGCCGGTTGATGATGTGTAGGTATCGTAAGTTTCCAAATCTTCGTCTGTGCAATAAACTTCTTGTCATCCAAGCCGCTGATTGGTTGAGGGGTTACTCATTGTTACGATAGGTGAGTCTGTGTTTCCGGAAGACCACGTCCGCGGGTTGGGGCTGGGGCACCAGCTCCGAATGTAAAATTCACGTCTGCGTGCCAGCTTGTTTCAGTGCGTGCAGTACATCCAGTGTAGTTTACGGGACGGGCGGATCACGGCGACAGCGAGGGTTCGGGCTCGCAAGTCTCCTGAGTGGTCCCTTTTTTTTTTGTCCAGAAGCGCCTGAGCCATCAAACTGGACCAAAAAACAAACAGAGCACACGCCCCGAGTCGACGCGACAACGGGCGGCACACGTCGGCCGGACACCGGCGCCCCACACTCGTCGCACTGCGCCATTTCCAGATTTGCCCATCGTTCCGCGACGCCGCCGGATCGAATCCCCGGCCCCACCGCAACAGCCTCCTCCCCCCGGACGACACAGTCCCCTCTTACAGCTCCCCACGCATGCTTCTCGAGACGCGGAACGCCGCGATGGTCGTGGTCTTCGGCAGCGCGAACGCGTTCGGGCGCGACATCAACGAGACGGAGCTCATGCTGCTGGTCGGCACGGTGTTCGTCGTGTCGGTGCTGGTCGTGCTCGTGTACAAGCTCGCGCGCGGCTTTGAGGACCACGGCGCCGGCAAGAGCGTGCTGCCGCTGCACCAGCGCCGCGCGACGACCCGGTGGATCAAGAGCCGCCAGCAGCACTACGGCAAGCTCGGCACGATCCACGAGGACGAGGAGTTTGCGCTCGCGATGAACATCAAGCGCATGTGAAGCACGCCGTGATCGACGGAAAACACATCGAGCTCATTCGATTCACCAAAGCAAGAGATTTGACAGGCGTTTGATCCAGCGCCATATTTGCTCTCCGGAACAAGCGCCCTTCGATCGACGCGTTCAACACGAGTCGACGACGACGGCCACGACCGGCCGCTAGCTACCTAGCCCCCCGTGGGTGCCTGGAATCAGGTCGATCTCTTGCAGATCGATCACTGGTTCCGTCATGCTGCGTCGTCGGCATGTACCCAAAAGGCTGCCAGTTCCTCCACTCCACAGCTCCTTTCTTCACCCAAAGGGGACCAACTCGAGTGGTTCGACAGCTCCGTGAGAAGCCCCAGTTTATTCGAGCCGTGCGGTCGGAAGGCTCGGACGCAAGAGCCTTCGCGCCGGCACCCCAGGAAGACGACCCCCGCGAGGCCATGCGCCGCCCGCTGCCCCCACCAGTAACCTCCCAGCCAGGGCTTGTATGCGACGTGCCCCAGGGTCGGTCGTCTTGACGACATATCCAGAGAGTCTGTGTCGTTCTTAAGTCCCCTCAATGTTGTTCCGTTTAGACGTTTTCGTTTCATTTTTCTTCTTATTCTTGGGTTTGCTTTCTGTAAGTAATAAGCCGTTCGGATCGTGGCCATGTTGAGTCCGTGCTGGACGAAAATACCCGTTTCGACGCCACAAAGCAATGCGTCTCCTGCCGCTGGGACCGTGCTCGGCCTGGATGCGCCTGCGAAGCACCTTGTGGCGCACCGTTTCATGCCTGCCCTCACGACGCCAGGCTACTGGTGACAGCCATCCAGAGTCAGAACGCCGGACGACTCCACAGAACGCGGGTGGAGGTCCATGCTCTTGTGCGGAAGCGCTGAGACACACCCGCAGTGTCCGGATTTCTGTGGGCTCTTGTATCAGTACATCGGTGTGAAACAATGGAAAATGTAGCCATGTGTCACAATCCCACAACCGTCCCAAGTCCCCTGCGACGTGTGAGCAGGTACCTCCTTTGCATCGGCATCGTCGACAATGGGCATGACGTTGTGTGCGTGTCCCAATGGGAACATGCACTTGTCACGGCGTGAGCAGACATCCGTGTATGTAGCCGCTGATAAACAGTGCAAACGCATGTGGTGGGTTTTACCAGGGTACGATATGATCATCACTACAATGTGGCGCTTGAGAGCCCGGATCTGGAACACCTGTGTCGATCGACCGGTCGTCAAGTGCTCAAACCCAAAAGTCGCACACACTTGCATAAAACTAGATATCCTGGATCGGGTTGGATTTGGACGTCGTGCAATAGCGACCTTATACGGCCCAGAGTCAATCAAACGCAACCTGCTCGAGACTAAAAGAGAGATCAAGGCCCGTTTCATCAGGTGTTGAGTGGGCGATATAGCTCGATCAGACCCCACTGGAGCGAACCGTTTGCATCGTCTAGGTGTTCACCGCAGATCGCGTCGTGAATGTCATCGGGGAGATCCGGAGTGGAGCAAACCGGGCTGCCGGCGAACGACACGGATCGCTTGTGCGCACGAAAGTTCACCGATCGCAGCCACGCGACTAGTTGGTCTGGCAAACGCAATACCTTCGTGTCCTCGACGAGAAGCGTGTTCAGCTTGTCTGTATACACCAAGGAGGTGGGCATGGTGGAGATTGGGTTTCCTGACAATTGTAGCGCTGTCATGAGGGGCGCGTGCTGACTAAATGCTGTATCGTCAAGCGCTGATATCTCATTACTGATGAGCTCTACGCGAGCGATCTTCAATTGCTTGAACGATGCTGGGAGAGAGTTCATCGAGGCGTGTTGAAGACTGAAGAGTTCGAACGAGGAGCGTTGCCAGAGATCGCCAATATCACTTGGCAGAGACGTAAGGTTGCTCTTGGCCACTGTGAGTCGACGGAATGCGGGGGGTATCATCGCGTGGAACAATCCTTCCAACGGAGCCGCGATTTGGACTCGTAGCAGCTCCAAGTACCCAAAATTTGGAAGTCGTTCGCCGGTTATCGCAGCTTCCCGAGGCCATCCGACCATAGTTGCGTTGTAGATGGATAACTCGATAAGCCCGTAAAACTCTTGAAGCACCGGCGGGATCTCCAATTCTGCGCAGTGCGTAATGATCAGCTTTTTCAGTATAGCGCGATCATACGGCTTGAGCAGCGCGGTTAGGCTACCAGCTGACCCACTCGTTTGATTACGATGGCAATTGAGCTTGACAACAACGCAGGATCGTTGCGTGGAGAACCAGGAGTTAACCGGTTGCGTGCATGCAGGGTCCATTCTCAAGACATATGAGCCTCGCTGGGATTGCATGTGGATCGCGACCACGACGACGGACCACACCAGCGCCGCGAGGATGTGGAAGGTTCGCCTTCGTTGGGACTTGAATGCAGCAGCCACGACGAACTTTGTGGCTGTGCGCGATTCCGTGACCGATGGTATGCTTGTAGATTCAATGGTGAGTCTGCGCTTCGATTTCACATCGCACTGGATCACCCAGTGCGCGATCTTGAGGCATCCGTAGACCGACACATGCGGCAACAGCGACGCGAAGTAGTCGACGATCGAGGTTATGCAGAACTGCCGCACTTCTTCGATCACGCGCATGAACCACGCATCATCCATCGAGAGTTCCGGCGGCAGGACCCCGGTCTTTGAATCGTAGACGATGATGTACGGATAAACGACGGCAAGTGGGATCACGAGAGCCGTGCTGATGTCGAGCATCATGTCCGCCATCAGGCTAACGAGGCGGCTCGCCGTCTCTCGCTTGCGGAACACGTAAAACGCTATCGGTGACGAGAGACAGTTGAGCACGACAATGACCACCGCAAGCGAGTTGATGCTGGCACGCGGCACACTCCGACTGAGCTGGTTAGCCTGGTACGTTTGCAGCCCGATTTCCAGGGCCTCGCGGAACGCGAAGCCCATTCGAAAGTACTCTCCGTTAACGCCGAAACGGCCATTGACACCCCACCAACGCCCCCACCAGCGCCAGAACGCCCTCCACCAACAGAGCGGATTGAGCCATTGGAGATGGTGAAGTGCTGGAACTGGTTCAGTGGTATCTGCTGGGTATACACGTACTGTTTGGTGCGTAACCGGGCGAAACCGGAGTCGCCTGGCGCGCAGCGACCGCGCCACGAGCCGCACGACCGCGTCCCCGTGGAGAAGCGCGATGGCGAAGTAGCTCCATCCACTGAGTTGAAGCACGTATTGTGGGACGCGCAGCATCGAGATCGTCGCGTACACGGTGCTGCGCCCAAAGTAAAGGTAGATGCCGGCGATCGCGAGCACGAGCAGTCCATTGATCGTGTGGAGCGCCACGACGAGCCACCAGCTGAGCGCGAACACGAATGGGGACACGAGCAGTCGGTGCTGCACTGCGCGCCTGGAGGACGCCGCGCGGTCCAGCGGCTCCATCTTGGCAGTGTCGATGACGATCGCTCTCGAATGTGGTGATCCAGGAGCTCTTCGAATAAGAATAGACTGCTAAGGGATAGGGTTTGTTAACTCATGCTGCACGTGTATTGGCTAAAATGGACCGAGCGGCTAATCTGCGACGTGTGCGCGGGTGCTCACTTGGCTACGGCGATGACCGCGAGCACCACCGCGGCGACGACCGTGGCGACGCCGCAGAGCCACGTGACCATGCGCGGGATCGCGAGCTTGCGTGCGTACGCGACGGTGTGGGCGACACGCGCGAGCGTGTACGCGCACGTGAGGATCGCGTTGAGATCGCGGTTGCTGCCCGAGACGGACGCGACGAGGAACACGACGAGCGCGAGCGGGATGGACTCGAGGTCGTTCTGGATGATGCGCTTCCAGCGCGCCTCGTCCTCGACGGCCTGGCTGACGGGCCCGGAGGAGAACTTGTCGTCGGCCATCGTGGGCACGGGCGAGCCCACGATGCTGAAGCTGGTCTCGGCTGGCACGCCCTTGGCCATGGGCAGCGCCTTGTCCTCGGGCGCGCGCGTGCCGGCGACGAAGCCCTTGCGGCCCTGGATCATGGTGGTCACGAGGAACTTGAGGTAGAGCACGGCCGTGCACACGACGAGCGCGCGCAGGTCCCAGGTCAGCTGCGACGTCGACGAGGTCATGGTGGCGGCCGTTTCGAACGGTTTTTCGAAGTGCTGGGGGGCGGCGCGAGGGAGGAGAACGGGAATGATGACGCGGGCTCTCTCGTCCTGCGTGGCGGAGAACAGATCCGACCGGAGAACAAGGTACGGGAGCGGCGAATGGGCGATCTGGGGCGCGCGCAAGATATTGGAAAATGGTGGCGAGCGTCGTCTGAGCGAGGGAGGAGGGAGCGAGGAAGATGGCAGCACTTGGAAGGAGGGGCAAAGGCGTGGGACCTCCATCTCTGTGGGCAGTGCGCGGAACCTTCCACCCATGCTAACGCAGCCCCCGATCCCAGTTCACTGGATCGTACTGGGCTCCTCCCCGTGGTACCGTAGATTGATCTTTCTCCTCGAAAAGTGTGTGTTTGGCCCGCGTCATCCGTGGCGTCTGGCCTTTGCCCATCGCCACGAGAAGAAGGAAAAAGCGCTTCTCAGCGAGTGCCTGACCTGTTCTTTTGCTCCGAGGTTTGTTGAGGACACGTAGAATGCAGTGGCGCCCTGTAATCTGTGGCCGATTTCAAGACATGTTATCGTGCCACGCCGCTATTATCCCAGAGCCGAGAGCCGCCACGAAGCGGCGCATCTCCCAGTCTGAGAAAGCTGCGCAAGCCGTCCGAGCAATCTTCCATCGTTTGCCGGCCCATCTATTCGTCACGGGCCCGGTCTTCTCTTACTGGGTCCCAGTACTTAAGAACGGCAAACAGAGCCAGGAATCTTCGTCCTCCCGTCGTGAACGTGCGGGTCTCCATTCGCCAGCTATGTGTGCATCAGCGAGAACAAAACCACACACAGCACCGTAGTGCAGCACGTTACGAAGGTGCCAGCACACACTTCTTCCCGCAAACTGCTACATATACTCTCCTGCTGAAGGCACCGAGAGCATCACGATCCCGCGACGCCTGACCGCCACGGCGAAGGACTGGACGCGCGCATCGTGGGGGATTCGGTCAGGCGGCGCGGAGGCCGCAACGCCTGACCTGGTCTGCACGCTGCGGACGGCTACGGTATCAGGAAGTCGCACACACTCGACCGCGGATAACCCCGGAACGAATCGAGAATTGATCCACGAGTGTAGAGACTGGGCGGTCTCTGTCACGAGAACCAACCGCACAATTGGAGGAACAATCCGCTGGGAACAAAAGACAACTTACTTTGTTCCAGACTGGAACAAAAAACCCCGGTCCACTTCAACTACACACAGTGTACCCACTCGTGCCGATGGCTACGTGATCCCCATGCGCTGATTTAGAAATCCGAAGGTGCCACTGAAGGCCCGAGCAATCCGCGGGGCCACCGAAGTCGATGGCGTGGAAGAGCCCGCCGTGGCAGGTCAGGCACATGGCCCCTTTCGCTGCCAGAGAGATCCCTGGCTGCCACGCGGCACTTGTCTCTCGCCACAACGCAACTTGGCACTTGCCCGCATTGCCACCCACCAAACTCTGCCATCAAATGCGGGGCACCACGGCCAGCACCGTGGCCACGACCGCCGGCGCCACGGACGACACGCTCAGCCACGACGGCGACTTCTCGGACCTCTTCTCGCCCGACGCGCAGCTCCACGCCGACTTCCTCGGGGACGGCCGCGCGTCCTCGTCGCCCGCCGTGCTCAAAGCCGCGGGCACGCCGCACGCCAAGTACTCGCGCGGCAAGAGCGCGCGCCGCGTGCCGCACCATGGCGCCGACATCCCGGTGCTCACGGCCGGCGGCGCTCTGCCAGCACCCTCGCACTTTGCGCACCCGCATGGCACGGCGCCGGCGATCGCGTCGGCCATGCTCGACCCGACGTACGCCAACACGTGCGCGCTCAGCTGGCAGCACATCTCGTACTGGGTCCACGAGGACCGCGTGGTGTGGCGCACGCACCAGGACCGCTCGCAGCGGCTCAAGCGCGAGGACAAGGAAGGCAAGCGGCTGCTCTTCGAGATCACGGGCCGCTGCGGCCCCGGGCAAATCACGGCCGTCATGGGCCCGTCCGGCTCGGGCAAGACCACGCTGCTCGACATCCTCGCGGACCGCGTGCGCACGGGCACAGTTGACGGGTACGTGCGTCTGAACGGCGCCGAGCGCACGCAGGAGGTGTTCCGCGGCGTGTCGTCCTACATCTCGCGCGACGAGTCGCTGCTGGGCTCGCTCACGGTGCGCGAGACGCTCGTGGTGGCGGGCGAGCTCTCGCTGCCGACGTACATGCCGCGCGCCGTGCGTGACCAACGCGTCGAGACCGTATTGGACAACATGGGGCTGCGCAACTGCCAGCACACGATCGTCGGCAGTATGTTCCACAAGGGGCTTTCGAGCGGCCAGAAACGCCGCCTAAGCATCGCGATCGAGCTGCTCTCGAACCCGTCCATCCTGCTGCTGGACGAGCCCACGTCCGGACTCGACTCGGCCGCAGCCTACGGCGTCGTGCAGTGCCTCGTGGACCTGTGCCAGGAGTGGAACAAGACCGTCGTGCTCACGATCCACCAGCCGCCGTCGGCGTGCTACGCGCTCTTCACGAACGCGCTCGTGCTGGCCGAGGGCAAATCGGTCTTCTTCGGGCGCGCGGACAAGGCCGTGGACTACTTCGCCGCGATCGGGTACCACTGCTCGATCTACTCGAACCCGGCCGAGCACATGCTCTCGCTCGTGAACCGCGACTTTGACGGCCACGCCGACGTCGACGAGCTCGCGGACCGGTACGCGCGCAGTACGACGGCGCGTGAGGTGGCCAACCTCATCACCGACGACTGGCGCCACGCCAGCCTGTTCCCGGAGATCCGCGCCGACATCGGGCTCAGCTCGCCCGTGGATCAGTTCCGTGTCATGCTGCGCCGCAACGCGCTCGTGGCGGTGCGCAACCCGGGCATGTACTGGATCCGCATCGTCATGTACATGCTGCTGTCGCTGCTGCTAGGCACGGTGTACCTGCGCGGCAACGACGACATCACGGACCTCCACCGCGCGGCGCTGCTCTTCTACCTCCAGGCATTCCTCGTATTCATGTCGGTCGCAGTCGTGCCTTTCTTCATCGAGCAGCGCGCTACGTTCGTGCGTGAGCGCTTGAATCACTCGGTGCGCGTGAGCAGCTTCGTGCTGGCCAACTTCGTGTCGTTCCTACCCGGCGTGTTCGTGATCGCGCTCGCGTCCAGCGCCGTGGTCGTCGGGCTCACGGGGCTGAGCCGGTTCCCGACGTTCCTGCTCAACATGTTCCTCTCGCTCGTCACGGCTGAGTCGTTTATGTGTGTGATCAGCGCGCTGTCACCGCACTACATCTCCGGCATCGCGGTCGGCGCCGGCGTGTACGGCATGTTCATGGTCGTCGAGGGCTTCATGGTGCCCGTGATGGCGCTCCCGATATACTGGCGCTGGCTCCACTACGTCGCGTTCCACTCGTACGCGTTCCAGTCGTTCATGTACGACCACTTCACCACCGAGGCCACGCCCTCGGCGCGCGCCGTGCTCGAGCTCTACGGGCTCCAGGACGTCGACATCACGCGCAACATGCTCATCCTCCTCTGCTACGCCATCGCGCTGCAGCTCATCTTCGCCGTCGTGCTCTTCAAGCGCACGGCGCTTTGAGATCCGCACGGGTATCTACCTTCCTGTATTTTGATTGCGACCACGTGTGTGTGAATAGTTCTTTGTACATCTGCATGTAGCTAGGCTGTGTGAAACGTACCCGAAAGAGAGTGGATTCTTCCCATTGTCACTACGCAGTACTATTTGGTCAGTGGCTCCGTAGCAGCTCCCGCCTTCGCTTAGCGGTGGCCACCGAGCGGTGGCGCCATGAACAGACTGCTCTCCAGTGTTCTAGCGATCGGGAGACCTCGAGAGACGCAAGGAATCTCGCTGGTGGCCCATCTTGTCCTTTCCAGCGGCGCTTCGCTTTGGGATCTTTTTGGTGGCTAGAGGAGTGATGGTCTCATACGTCACGACACGCACTCTGCGTGGAACAGTTCCCGCGTTTGGCACCTTCAACTAGGGACAGCTCCTCTGATTGGCCAATGTTTGGACGCACGAGGGACGCTCGGGAGAACAACAACATGCGGAAGGGCTGGCCCGACCGACGGGCTCAGTTGAGCAACTCGAATCTCCACAATGAGCTGCTCGCTGCCGGTCGCGTAAGTCGCCTTTGTCGCCGTCGCGCGTCCCCCCTCCGTGGCCGCACGCACCGCACCGAGACGAGAACTCTACCCGCCGAGCAATACGAAGAACAACACACCAACAACAATGCCGCGAAAGAACCGCGATCAACGAACCAGCGAGAACGAAGAACGAGAACAGAGAACCGGAATGGATTTGTGGCAGAGTGTTCTAGCGAACACGCCCGCGCGCGTGGAACATTTAGTCACGCAAGGAGAAGTCTATGTGGACGAGCGCAACGACCTCGGCGAGACGGCGCTGCACCTCGCGTGCAGCCACGGGCTCGACGAGGTCGCCACCGTGCTGTTGGCCCACGGCGCCGACCTGAGCCTCCAGGACTGGGTACGTCATTCGGTTCTGTTCTCGAGCACATTAGAACGTGTTAGCCGCGGAACTGTTCTTGTGGCTGGAATGTTCTTGCAGAGAGTCTGACGCACGCTTTATGAAAATTTAGGAATCGGGATGGACGCCACTCCACCGCAGTGTGTACCAGGCTCATTTGTCCAGTATGTAGTCATTCTGGATGCTTCGTGGGGTTCCAGCGCGCTGACGCGTTGTATTCCGTGCTGCCACCCACAGCGACGCTGCTGCTGCTGCGCCACGCGCGCCAGACGCACGGACGCGCGTTCCTGAAGACGCTTTTGTACGACACAAAGGACTTTGCGCACCAGACCGCGATGCAGCTCGTGGGCGCGTATTACGACAAAACCAAAACAAGTTTTTTATCGGAACTGTACGATGAAGAAAACCACGAAACAGAAGAAAAAGAGGACGAACGAGTCGACGGCGAGGTGTCAGCGGAGCGCGTGCTCACGACGCACGAGCGGCGCGGCGGCATGGTCTACACGTTCGGCAAAGTGGACTTCCAGGTACGCGCATCGGACCTTTGGCTCTGAGATCTCAGAAAATATGGTCTCATGATTCTTATTCATGTGTGCCTCCGCAGCTCGGATACCACTTGCCGCACGTGAATGTGCAGTCGTCGCCGCGGCTCGTGGAGCTGCCGATCACTTCGACGGTCGTGCAGATCAGTGCGAGTAAGTTCCACACGATCGCATTGAACGACCGCGGGCAGATCTATGTGTGGGGCTTCGGCAAGGGCGGTCGGCTGGGTACGGGCACCGAATTTGACCACGTGGAACCGACGCGTCTGACATCGCTCGATGAGATCCCGATGGCCAAGGTCGCGGCCGGCGAGAACCACACGCTCGCACTTTCGCGGAGCGGGCAAGTCTTCTCGTGGGGGTCGAACAGCTTCGGCCAGTTGGGCCACAGTCTGAAATCAAGCTCTCAGGAGAGTCGACTCACACCAAAGCGGGTCGATGCGTTCAAGGGCATGTTTATGACCGACATTTCCACCTCTGGTGTCCACTCTGGTGCGATCTGCGGTGATGATGGCTTCCTGTACACCTGGGGATCCAACAAACGAGGCCAACTCGGCCGCAAGGATGGATTCGGTATCGATCAGCCGAACCCGATGCCGAAGCGAGTCGACCGGCTGGTGCCGGGACACGCGCTTTCCGTCATTTACGAACCGCACGACGCACTCCGCGCTGTGCAGATTGCGATGTCCGACGTGCACACATGTGCGATCTTGCGGTGCAGCAAGAACGGTCAGAGCCAAGGCCAAGTGTGGCAGTTCGGCTACGGCTCGAACGTGCCCACCCGGATCTTGTTCAAGGAGAAGCGTCGCACCAACAGCCATCTTCTCATGAACGACGCCTGGCTCCCGCGGTGGAAGCTGCGCAGCGACGACATCGTATCCGTGTCGTGTGCGCCGAACCACTCGATCGCGCTCTCGGCGTGCGGATCGGTTTACACATGGGGCCACAACGGCGACGCGCTGTCTCATCAGAAGTCGGACTACATCCCACCGGGGACACCTCAGCGTGTGATGCTCGACAAGTACGGCCCGATCGTCAACATTTGTGCCTCGCAGGACCACTGCGCAGTGGTGGCGGCGTCAGGCGACCTCGTATCGTGGGGGTGCGGCCCGCAGGGTGTGCTCGGCCACGGACCAGGTAATTCGTGGCAACCGAGCCCCAAGCAGGTCCACGGGGCCAAGAAGGTGGTTGCGGTCGCTGCCGGCCATCAGCACACGGTTGTGCTCGTAGCGCCACGTTTGCCTCAGCCGACAACGCCCAAGCAAGACCTGATGTCGCCTCCAAAGCTGCGGAACCTTCTGGAGACCAAGATTGCTCAGTTTCTCGATCTTTCGAACGTGGCCACGGTGTGGAAGTATGCCAACGTGTACAGCCAGCTCGCGCTCGAGCGGTACTGTGTGGAGTACATGCGACTGAACTGGGATGCACTGCTGGAGATGGGGAGCAAGGACCGCCTCGACGTGCTCTTTGATCTGATGCTCGCACCCGCCCCGAAGGTTGTCCGACGCGTCGAGTTTACGGTTGTCGAAGAAAAGCCTGCCAAAGCCAAGCTCGTCAGCGACCGGAAGACCGAGCGGAAGTCAAGCGTCTCCTTGGAGGACAAGAAGTTCGAGTCGCCCAAGCCTGAGGCCAAGAGCGAAGCACCGGCTTGGAAGGTCGTTCCTCCCATGTCCTTACAGGCAGAGGTTACGCCGCCCTCGAAGCCACAAGCTACTCAACCCACTGCGCGTCATGCGAAAGGTGCGAAGTTCGTGTCGGTGGACTCATTTTTCTCCGAGAAGGAGGAAACAAAACCGCTGGTTCCCTCTCAAGCCGAGCCTCGCAGCTTCTTGAGTCCATGGAGTGCATCTTCTCCGAGTGTTCAGGAGGTTCCACGGGGTGGCTCCACTCGCCCAAGTGCCTCTACGCCTGCCAAGTCTCCTGCTCTTGCTCCGACAGCATTTCCTTCACTCGGCGAGAGCGTTACACGGCCGCCGCGGAAGGAGAGCTTGGATCGCACCGCGCTCGTGTCGAGCGTGCCTCGAAAGTCACCCGCTCTCCACCCGAGTCCGAGTCCGAAACTGAGCTTCGCACCGTCGCCAGTTCTGGAATCGCGAAAGCAAGTGCTTTGCTACGACGGCTTAGAGCGAGCCCAGGTCTCGTCGTTCTCACTCGATGCTTTCATCAAGAAGAGCACGCGTAAGAAGTCTCGGTCGGACTCAATCGAGTCGGCCAAGACGCCGACGTGGGGCGCGGTGCCGAAGGCGACGGCTATGGGTGAAGCGTCGTCGATGGCATCGCCGCTCAAGTCGCTGAAAGAGATTCAGGAGGAAGAGCAGGCCCGCGCCCGTGCGGAGGCGGCCGCGAAGGCTAAGAATGGTGGGTTTGTGCGGAAGGGGTCATCCATCAACAGTTGGGGACTGGTGCAGCAGCAGGGCCACATCTCGTTTGAGGAGCTCCAGAAGCGGGAAGAGGAAGAGCGCTTCTTGGAGGAGCAGCGGCAGATCATGGCGCAGATCGAGCGCGAGAACCGCCAACGCGAAGCCGACGAGAAGCGCCGGCTGGCGAAGCAGGAGGCGTCGCGACAGCGACAGCAGCAGCAACAACAGCGACCGCAGTCGTCATCGCAGAAGAAGGTAGAGCGGAAGAAGAAGGAGCCGACACCCCAGCCCCAAGCTAAACCAGCTCCGAAAGCCAACGCACCCGAGACCAAGAAGGTCGATGTGGAGGCGAAAGCGCCAGCGAGGAATGCGCCGGCGCGTCGCTCCAAGACCAAGCGCGAGCCCAAAGATGAGACCAAGCGCTCGATGGAGAGCGCCTCGGTCTCAGCGTCTTCTGCTGCAACGAAGGACGCCGCGAAGCCCAAGCCCACGAAGAGACCCACGAAGCCAAAGCCGCCTCAGCCGAGGGCGAACGTAGGCGCTATCCAGGCGACGACCTCGGCGGCGTGAGTTGGCGCATGGTGTTGAACTCTGTGTAGCAAGGTAGCTTAGGGAAATGTATTGATAGGTGTGAATAGCTGTGAAAATAGCAAAAGCATGTTCCCAAGGGATGTTCCAGCTCCAAATCCAGGCAGGGGAACAGCATCAACCTCATGGAACGGTGATTTGAGCTGGCCAGACTGAATTCCAAGGCCCTCGGCAAAAGGCGCGGTCGGTGCTGGTGCGGAGCTCAGTTCCAGCGTCTGGAATCGTAGCTGATCCTTTCAAGGTGACCGGTGCAGCAGCAGGCGTGCCACAGAACTGTGGAAAGGATCGCGCACGATGATTGGCCCCAAGTTTAACCACGGGGCAAACTTCAAGCTCGCCGTTCCGATCCCCGCGCAACTGCACCGCCCGCTCCTCCCAAGTTGGGAGTCCCAACGACTCGACCGGTGAAGCCAAAATGATCCAGAACTGATCCAGAACTTCCTGGCGGAGAAACAAAAAACCGTTTCCCCGTATATCCGTGTATTCCGGTGCCAGTAGAACCTAAAACCCACGATGAACACACGCTGTTGTGAGTGTGGAGATGTTCTGAGATGGCTTGGGAACTTCCAAGAGGTGGGTGGAGGTCCACGCTGACTCCCTGTGGAACATTTGCTCTCCTTTTGATGGAGGATGGGATTTTTTGTAAAACTGGAGCGAAGTGGGCGTTCTGCTTGGGAGTTTGCTCTCCTCCCCGCGGAGAAGAGCAAAATCCCCTCCAGTGTGGTGTTGAAGAACTGGGCTTCAGCTGATCAGCTGGCCAATCGGTTGGGAAAGAACTGGAACAACTATCAAATCACAGAGGTTCCAACCCATCTGGAAGTGCCAATCTGTCGCCATCCCTCGTTCTGCAACATAGGTATGGTCCGCCATCATCGGGTCTCGTGGCCGGAACACAAAAAAATTCGAAGCTTTCTTCCTTCTCTCCCCCTGTTGCTGCGGTGCTTGTTTATTCGGCATCCCGCCGTTTCTTTGGGACTCTGTATTTTCGCTCGCGCGGCATCCATCCGCGCCCGCTCGCCGCCCGGCCCGCTCGCTGCTTGTCTCGTCACGCGTCGCGGCCGCTCGCGTCTTCTTCCGTCATTCGCCCAGCGCGCTCGCTCTCTCCAAGTTCTCTCCCCGCTGGCATCGCCCCAACGTTCTTTTCTGTTTTCGCTTTCGCGGGACTCGCTCAGTTCCTCGAAAGCCCGTCAAGAGGCAACGATAGACTACCCGGAAGAATACGCTTCGATCCTCTCGGACCCGTGGGAGGCGGAGCGCGGCGAGATGACCCTGCTCACGTGCGCGCGCAAGAACCGTTCTCTGCTCTGGCACCGCTACGACCGCGCGGTCCTGCGGCGCCACGCGCTCGCCTCACGCAAGAAGGCCGCGCTGGCGGCCTCCGTGGCCGTACCCACCGGAACCGCGGCCAGCAGTGGCACCCAGAAACAACCGCTCTCGACCGCCGCCACGTCGAACCAGAAGGAGATGCTGCGGAGTGAGTCCATCCCGATTCTCCCCCAACCTGCTGGTGGCGCAAACAGCAGTTCGACCACCAACAGCGGCACCGCGCGCCAGCCGCCGCTCACGGCCGACTCGGAGCTCGCGTCCTCGCCCTCGACGAGCACGAGTCCGTGGCGCGCGCTCTTCCTCGCGTTCTTCGCCATCATGCAGCCGGAACCCACCAAGGAGGTGCGTGGAACCGTTGTTCTCCGCTGGGAGGAGATGAATCTCCCACCATTTGTGGATATGTTCCAAAAGCTGAGTTTGTGTGCTTTGTTCCACGACCAGCCCGTGGAGGCGGAGAACGATTTCATGGAGGACCTGCGCGTGCTCTCGGTGCCGCCGCACGTGTCGGACGTCGTGAACGACGCCAGCGAGCTCTTCTGGCGCTACGACATGGACAGCTACGCGGCCAACAACCACAACGAGGACCGCTCGCAGTACGTGCTCGAGCGCCTGCTCGTGCCCGTGGCCGCCAGCGCTGGCAGTGCCAGCGGCAGTGCCAGCGGCACGGCCACCGAGGACGAGGCGTCGGTGTTTTTCTGCGGCTGCTACGACGGCCACGGCGGCGTGGAAGCCGTCGAGTTTGTGCAGCGCAACCTCTACCGCAACATCAAGCAGCAGCTCGCGCGCGCCGCGAGCGTCAGCGACGCGATCGTCGCCGGCTTCCAGGCCACGGACGAGCAGTTCCACCGCCACAGCCTGGTCAAGTTTGAGAAGGGCTGCTGGTCCTCGTGCTCGGTCGGCGCCTGCGCCGTGATCGCGCTCGTGGTGGACAAGAAGCTGTACGTCGCGAGCTGCGGCGACTGCCGCGCGATCATGGCGTTCCGCGAGCCCGACGGCTCGCTCTCGGTCGAGCAGATCACGTGGGACCACTCGGCCAACGACGAGCGCGAGCAGGAGCGGCTCCGCATCCTCCACCCGGAGGAGTACGACATTGTGCGCGAGGTCGGCGCCCACAACTTTTACGTCAAGGGCCGGCTCCAGCCCACGCGCAGCCTCGGCGACACGTACATGAAGGTGCAGGACGTGAACCGGGCGCCCATGCCGCGCGGACTGCGCGTCCGAGGCAGCTTCAAGCGCCCGTACATCACGGCCGTGCCGGACGTGTTTGAAGTCGACCTCGAGGACCGTCACCCGGAGTTCCTCATACTCGGCTCGGACGGACTGTACGGCGAGATGACCAACGAAGAGATCGCCAAGGAGGTGGACGGGCTCCGCGAAAAGGGTGTCGAGAACGTGAGCCAGTCGCTGCGCGCGTCCGTGCTCGACCGCATCGCCAAGTACTACGGCTTTAGCACGGCAGAGCTGGAGCAGATCGAGCCGGGCGAGCGGCGCAATTACCACGACGACATCACGATCGACGTTGTGCACTTCACACCGCCGGCGTGCATGACCGAAGAGGCGACGCCCGAGGCTCAGGCTGCCTAAGATGTTCGCTGTCCGCGTCTCCTTTCAAGCCGTTCCGTGCGTGGACTATAAACGTCTAGTGCTACATGTACCGTATAATTTATCCCTGATTCAAAATAATCAAAGTCAACAGCTCGTGTGAAGTTTGTGCATTGAGAAATGCGAGGAATCATACGTACTCAGTATTCCCGTGTCCTAGATCACACTCGCACGTCGCTGTTGAAAGGGTCTTCGTCACACACGAGTCTTGATAGCTCTTCCGGTGCCGACTGGAACATTGCCGACAGCTCGTCCGAGTCGAGAGACGACGACAAGTCTGGCTCATTTCCATCGCTGTCAACCTCTGAGACGAACTGCTCATCCACGCCTCCACCCGCACCAACGGGAAGAATGCTTGGTGTGGGGTCGCGAGGCTCTTGTTGATCCAGTCGAGTGATATCTATTGGTTCAGGTGAAGGTCGTGCCGTCTCAGCAATGATTGCATCAATCGCGTCTTCGACCGCGTCTGGCTCGAACTCGGTCACAGGCATCACCGTTCGCTGGAGATCTGGAGCGGATGACGTCGAGGGGATAGCCTCATCACCCACCTCTGATTGTTGGTGGTCATCGCTGACGTTGTGTCGATCGTGGCCAAACGTTTGCTCCTTCACCTCCAACACAAACTCCTCTTCTTGGACTGTCGGGACTCGTTCGCGGTCTGGCAGATCGAGAGGAGGAGGCAGCGGAACTCCTGTGGCAATCTCGGAGGACATGCCAGGCGATGCAAACGGATTGAAGTTGACCTCGCTCTGGAAATCGTACGAGTAAGTCAAGTCCATGAGCCGCTGGCGGTCCTTCATCGGGTCTCCTACACGCTTCCCACCATTTGTGCGAGTGGGGGATCCTTTTGACGAGGGGTTCGGCGACGGTGCTGCTAGTGACGCGTGCGCTTGAGTCAAGGATTCAACGGAAGCAGACGGCGAGGTGTATGCAGAGGGGCCACCGAAGAACTGCTGTTGGAGGCGGCGCTTTCTCGAGAACGCGGTTGGCTTGAACGCAACGTATTGAGGGATCGAGTCCATCTCGAGACACTCGTACTCGCCCAGACTAACTGGGCTGTCTGGTTCATCTGGGTCGTCGTCCTGACGGTCCCCGCTGCTGCCACCACCGCTGAGTACACTTAGCTGTTGCTGATCCATGGCGTTGAAGTATACGCTTCCGTTGTCTGACTCGGCACGCAGACTCGCCAGGCTTGACTCGACGGAGACTGGCGGTTGATACGCGCGCGCGAAAGGATTGAGTACGTCCTCATCGTCTTCCGCTGAAGCGAGCACCTCCGCAGCCGCTCTGTTGGCTGAAGAAACCTCTGCGCCACCATTTACCCCAGCCGTGCCACTGCCACTGTCACTGCCAGCACTGCTTTTTGCAACGAAGAGCTCCCCTTCATTGTCACTCATCAGAGGCGAATCGCCTAGTACCGGCGAAGGCGGCGGGAAGAGCGGGTTGTAGTTGGTCTCCGATAACGGTTGGCGTCCACTGGATGTTATGGAGTCTGCCGAGACGCCCGCGGCAGTTGGAAACAATGGGTTCTCTGCCTCTACCTCACTTAACGCCGTCCTGGTAGTTCCCTCCACTCCCTTCGTCTTGGGTTTCTTCGCCTGCGCCGTGTTGTGGAGCACGACCGAGTCGGCAATGTGACGCAGGTACCCGTCGAGCGCGTCCTTGGCACCCTGCGCGCCCCATGTGCCCGTGACGGCGAACTCCACGAGCAGTGTGTTCGCGAGCAGCACGAGCTCACTGATCTGGCCCAGGCGCTTCTCCATCTTCGAGTTCCAGTCCTCCATGCCGACGACCCAGCGCCCAGCGTCGGCCACGTACGCGAGGCTCGACTCGAGCTCGTCGCGGATCTCGGCGCGGTACTCGTAGCAACGCGCGAAGAGTCGTGATGCCGTCGTCACCACCTCCACGGGCAAGTTGGGCTCCATGCGCTCGAAAAACTGCTCATAGTACGTGACCTAGCGAGCGAGACACGCAACAAATCGTCCCACGTCGTCTGTGAGCCCGCCAGTCCGCGAAATCGCGCCGTGCGACGCCGAGAAAGTACAGCACCTTTTGCATGAACGTGGCGAGGTTGGCCTCGAGCCCGAGGATGCCGCTCGCGACCGTGGAGACGGACTTGGAGATGCTGGTCAGCGTCTGCGTGTGGCCGAACCAGGCGGCCATGGTGCGCGGGTTCTAGGCGGTTCCACGCGCTCGCGGAGGTCGGAATCGATAGCTGCGCGTACGCAGAAGACGCCCCGACGTGTGGGCGCGTGCGGAATCGCGTGTGGGGAGCTGTGGGGACGCGCGCGTGGCGTCTCTCGCGTCCGGACTGCGTGGCTTCTCTCTGTCTGTGATGTTGACGGCCGGATGAAGCGCGCAGTCAGTTTTCTCCCTCTCAAAGCTGATGGCCATCGCGCGACAAGGGGTTCAACTTGAAGTGGACCACACAGATTCTTCCTCTAAACAAGTTTAACCGGTTTACTCTGAAAATACCGGTATTTTGAGTGTAGATGAAAACATGTACCCATCCTGCTGGAGAGGTCTCAGGATGTTGAGGCAGCTGGTGAGAGCGCCGGGAACGCCACGCGCGCCTGTCGTGCTCTCGCACCTCAACGTGGCTGATCCCGGGGTTCGGGGGGGAATGCGTGCCACGCCACACCAGGCTGGTCTCACGGCAGCGATGAGTGGAGACAATCTCCAAGCGCTATCTGTAGGTGGTCGGCAGGGCGCTGGTGCTGGTCCGGTGCGGTCTCCGGACTCCGGTGCGTGTGCGCTGTAGACATGAACGGTTCGTTGAACGCGAGGCGCCATCGCAGGAGCTCCTAAGTGGCAAAGGTACCAGTGGCAGCATCGTATGCTTGTGTGTGTGTGTGTGACAGGATGAACATGGTGGCGGTGGAGCTGTACACAGTAGCATCCGTGGACATTTTTCGGGGCGTCTCCTGCTCTGCCCGATCATCGGGTCGGCGGAGACAGGTTGCTCCCCTTCTGAATGCAGGGCGGGTCATACTTGCTGTGTGGTGGTGGGCCTGGCATCGGCACGGCGCATCGGCATGGCGTGTAGTCGGAATGTTTCATATTTGGCAGTAAATAAGGTTGGACACGAGCACGCTACAGCTACGAGACTGCCCGGACGGCAGCCACCTTTCCCAGTACACACCCCATCTCCTATCTATTTGGTGGCCGTGCCCAAGGCCATGTCGATGATGGCCTTGATGTTGATGGTCGTCGAGAACGAGAAGAACGCGATGAAGATCACGATGAGCACGCCGCATGCGATCTTGGAGTAGCCGCCGTACACGCGGAGCTGCTGCGCGTCGAGCTTCTGGCGCGGCAGCAGGCACACGGCTGTGAACGCCACGGCGTGGACGCCGTACGAGATCATGAGCAGCAGGCACAGCGTTCCGTTCGCGCCGTCGCCGGCCTTGAGCTCGACCGACGCGACCTTGGACATAGCCTGATCGCTGATCGTGCGCGTCGCGACGGCGATGCAGCTGCGGAACGACTGGAGCAGGCCGATCGTGGCGCCCTCGGAACCGTACTCGGCGATCTCGGTGGCCGGGATGAACGAGAAGATCGAGATCACGCCGTCCGAGATGGCCATGATGCACATCATGGCATCGTAAAAGAGCTGCGTGCGCGTCGTGGGCACGTACAGCATCATGAGCGCGCGGAAGACCTCGACGCTCACGAGCGCGAGCAGGCCAAGGTTGACCGTGCGGCGCCAGTCACTGTTAGACCACCAGACCTTCCACCCGATCATGACGGCGATCGTGACCATGAACTTGATGGCGTCCGAGCGCAGGCTCGTGTCCGGGTTCAGGTTGGCGAGCGTCCTGAGCGCCTTGTTTGCCGAGCCGAAGAAGAACCGTGTGGTGAGCAGCAGGATCGAGAGGAAGAGCACGATCTGCCACACGGCGC
This sequence comes from Pythium rhizo-oryzae, assembly GCA_027475725.1. Classification (NCBI taxonomy): domain Eukaryota; phylum Oomycota; class Peronosporomycetes; order Pythiales; family Pythiaceae; genus Pythium; species Pythium rhizo-oryzae. The sequence goes on from JAMFLL010000398.1 coordinate 39,314, forward strand.
GCTGCTGGCACATGCGGAAGAACGCGCGCACGCGCATCATGGGCGTGGTCATGGGCTTGACGGGCGTGGGCATGCCGGCGGCCATGAGGTTGTGCATCATGTCCACCTCGTTCTGCTGGATGTTCTTCTCGACGCAGTTCATGAGCACGAACGGGATGGGCACGAGCGCGATCACCGTGAGCGCGAGCAGCAGCCAGAGCATGTCGATCTTGAGGTGGTTGTTCTTGGTCTTGACGTCAAAGTCCACGAGGAAGCTCGTGAGCCAGCTCCCCGAGCACTCGAAGAGCGCCCGGAAGATGAGGTAGTTGATCTGGATGTGGCCGCGCGACGTGAGCGGCTCGCGCTGCGACAGCTCGATCACGCGCGCGTCGGTCGCGAGCTTGGAGAAG
>JAMFLL010000399.1:0-39621 GCA_027475725.1 Pythium rhizo-oryzae
GGTGGACAAGAACTACCGCCTCAAGATGAAGGCGTCGCGCTACGTGCTCAGCGAGGTCAACCAGAAGTTCCCCACGCTCCCGTTCACGATCCGCACCTTTGAGGACGAGTCGCAGGCGCGCATGGGTGTCGTCGAGTGCGTGAAGCACGAGCTGCTCCAGCCGTTCCCGATCCTGGAGGGACGCGCCGGCGACAAGATCGCCCACTACAAGCTCACGATCCTGCTCCTTCCGAACGGCACGACGAAGATCACGGGCCTGCCGTTCCCGGCGGAGAGCATCAAGTCGGACAAGACCGTCGACGAGGAGACCGCTGCGATCCTGGCGTCTTCGCTGAAAAAGAAGACCAACAAGAAGAAGAAGAAGACCGCCGCCAAGGCCGAGTAAGTCAGCAGAGAAGCAATAACAACTGCAGTCAGTAGTGGCTTGAAGACATTTCAGTGCCGATCGCGGCTGCCGGCTCGGGCTTGTAGATTCATCGTTGAAGCGAAGCAGAATCATGCACCTGTGGTTCCTTTGCGATCGGCGTGACTCGAGGATAGGTGATATGCACTCTCGCATGCCCCCCGTTAAGGAATAGTAAGATATGACCTCGTTTCTCTTCACCCGTGGCTAGCGTCTCCTTGTTGTGTGTATGCCCGTCCCTTTCGCAGCATCTAGTGTCAACGTCTTTGCTTGCGTGTTGAGATCTTGGATGTCGTTTCCAGCTTTTGAACCTCTAGGATCCGCGATGCCCGAGTATGGAACGCGTCGTGGTGAGAAATGCAGATGACCTGGCTGTGGTTGAAGTGCTCGAGAACAAGGTCTGCAACCACACGCTGGGCGAAAAAAGAGTTAGAAGCATGGTGCGAGCGATGGCCAACACACCTCGAACCTGATTGTGCTCGTCCAGTGCCGCGTCAATCTCGTCGAGTATGTAGAGTGGCGAGGCACTGAATCGCGCCAACGCAAATACATAAGCCATACCTAGACCCGACCAGCATTCGATCAGTTGACTGGCGTGAATGGTTCTTTCTCTCTTTGATTCGTTCCACTCACCAAGCATCGCCAGTTGACCACCGGATAGCTCCTTTGTAGTTTTCTCCACGTGACCATCATTTGGATCACTTCGTCCGCTGACACCGAAAGTGACTCCCACCTGATCATGCATGAGACAAGGAATCACGTAGAGTACGCTGGTAATCTAGCCGTACCTCAATGCTTTCGCCTAGCTTGCGTAGTTCAACGCACTTCGAAGGCACCACACGCGAAAATATGTCTTGAACACAGCGTTGCACGCGACCAAAGGCCACGTTGTTAGCATGGGCGGATCGCTCTTGAGTCGTTCGGATGCCATCGTCAAGATTCTGGATTGCGATTGTCAGGCTCTGATGCTGGTCTTGAAAGCGCGCCAACTGGCGTTGTTTGAATGAAGCCGTGTCTTCAAGAACGTGAGGAGCCGAAGAGAGTTGCGCTTGCAACACCTTTTGCTCCATTGCGAGTGTGCTCCTCTGCTTGTCTAGATCATGCAAACTGTCTTGAAGTTCTTCAATCGTCATCTGTGACTTGCTGCGAAGTTCTTGGTGGGCGTCTCTATCGATTTCGCGCTCAATACTACCTATGCTTTCCTGCACCGCACGCTTGCGACTGACAACTTTTTCCATACCAGCCTCCAGCTTTCTCATCTGCTCAGATGTTTGACTGATGAAGGCTAGGATTAGATTCTGCAAGGCATTGGCGGTGTGGGTGACAACTAACGGTAGTTTTTACGTACTGGATCTGCTGAAGCGTCGAGTTCTGCCGCGAGGAGTACTCCACGAACTGTTGAAGCTTCTGCGTGGAAACGATTTCCTGGCTCTTGTACATTGCTTCAGTGTCATCTAACGACTCGATCGTGACCTTGAGCTGAGAGAGCTGTTTTTCATTCTGCATAGTGTCGTCGCCCAACTGATCTATCCGTGTCTGTAGCGCTGAGCATTCTATCTGCAAGTGGAAATTTTAGACTTCAGGCTTCGACTCCGACTAGTCGAATCTCAGACTCACCTCAAGCTGCGTTTGTATCTCCTGGTGTCTGCGAACCTCTTCTTGCAGAGCAGCCATATCGTGGCCATGGTAAATGGTATTTTCTGGATCGACAATCTCTGAATGCTCCTGCACCACCCCGAGGTACGCCTTCAAATCTGCCCCGAAAACTCTTCTGCGGACATCTGCATCGCCGAATGTCGATTGTTCTTGTTCAACGCATTTGCGTTGTTGCAGAAGATCTTGGAGATCACGTTCGGCTCCGTCAACGTCTGATTCATGCCGACGATGTTTTGCCCTGGTGGGTAGACACGAACTTCGTTAGCCACAGCAGGATTTGCGCCTTAGCAGATGCTCCCGAGTTCTCACGCTAGCATCACTATTCTCCGCTGCATGTTTGAGTAACTCTCGATATCAGATCGAATACTACCGAGGCTGGCTAGTGCGTTCTCAAGTTCCGCGCTGACATCAATCATGGATAAATTAATTTGACATTGTTATAGCGAGTGCTATGGGACGTACCGTCGTGCTTGGACACTGCGAAGCCGAGTGAATGCAAGGAATGCATTATTTGGACGTCGATAGCCACCACTGAGTAACTGATCAGATGTCAGTCATTTCCAATCTCCTGGGAGCGTGCAAAGAGGGACAAAATCCTGGCATACTCCTGGGCTGTGCATGTTCAGGTTGATAGACACTGATGAGATGCCATACTTCTGGAGAATATCTCTTCCGATGTCATCAGTTTTGACCAAAACCCAAGAACCTCCAGCTAGAGCAAAACATGCACCATCAGCAAATGAATCCTGGAAACGAGCACAACCAATCTTACCTTTTCGGAGACATGTCCGAACGGAGGCGGCCAGCTCAGGTGATATCGTTCGTGAGACCGAAATCAAGTCAAGGGGATCTACAACGTTCTCTGATCCATGCGCCGTGTATATGTCCCGAAGGTGATGATCAAGCTTTCTTGGTTGGAGCTTGAGATCTCTCACTGGCCTGAATCAGGCAAGTTTGGATGAGCACACGAATGTGCAGATGAGCGCGGTGCCCACGCACCAGATTGTGAAAGCTGATCTGTTGCCGTTTGCTGCGAGAATTTTCTTTGCCATTTGCTTATCAGAGCAAATCCGAAATCCGAGACTCTTGCCGAGAAGTAGCCCGAGTGGGCCAATCCATTCAGTTCCGTTGCCAATTGGGTTCTTCATTGTGAGGTGGTCCATGAGCAACCCATAATCACCTAGCATCACATATGTGAGCAGTTCAACCAATCAACTGGCATAAACTGAACGAAATCCCTTACCTTCTCCCTGAATTGGCACATGACACTTCGGGAGATCAACAATAATGCCCCTCAGTTCTTCGTCACACGCTTCTAGCTGTGTCTGAAGGTCTTCCAACTCCGTTTCAACACGACCGCCCGTCCACCCTCTCGTCTTTATCCGAAGCCGCTCAGCATTCTTGTTAGCTTCTGTGAGTTGAGTCCTTGCGAGTGCAGCATCTTGCTTGGCTTTGTCTCGAATACTTTCCATTTGGTTCTGATGGGCACTCTGAAAGATACAAAAAAGTTAGCTCATGGTTCAATCAAATCGACGTTATTCGGGCTGACGAACCAACTCGATAAGCTTCTTTCGCAGCCGAGTTGCTGTTTGAGCTGGTTCCTCCAGTTCAATCTAAGCGAGGGTTACGTGGCGTCATTATCATTGATATGAGCAAGGCGGCAACTGACCACGTTCACCTGTCGAATACGGCGAGTTATCTCTTCTAGAAGAGAACTAGGAGCTCTTCCTTCACTTTTCGCTATCGATACCTGCTGGATGATATTCTGCATCGATGCAACTCTTGCGCTTGACTGACATAAAGCCTTCATGACCCAATACAGATGGTCAGTCGACCACAATCGGCCAACCCTTCATGCCCACACTACCCCACCAATTGATTTTCCTCCGTCCTCCCTGCTATGCCCGCGAGTTCTTGACGCCACAAGCTTTGCTTCTGCAAGTTCAGCTCGTTTGCTTTCTGCAGTCGGTCAATCCTTGATGCTGCCTCCTCTTGCTCGGTTCTAATTCGAACTAGTTCAAGCTGAACTGCTTCATGTTCATGCTGGACCTGCTTGGCATTGGCCAGCCTTTGTTGTAGATCTGCAGCTGCTTCTTGGAGGTATGCAAGAGCCAATTTAGACGCCTCCAAATCCGATGCAGCCTTGTTCTCCTCCGCTTCGAGAGTATGAAGTTGTTCTTTTTCGCGCTGAAGGGCTAAGTTGGGCATGAGTATTCGAAAGGTGCAGTATGTGTCCATGCAGGGGTCTACGCACTTGCGAAAAGAAGTAACTCATTCAGCTGCTTGGACTGCTTATCCAAAGCTTTGATCTTCCTGTCATTCTTTTTGCCAGAGTCAAACTAATGCGATAACCATCCAAACGTTCATGTCAAATACCTTGGAGTGCTCTTGATGAGCTTGAACAATCGCAGATTCACGTCGCACCACTTCAGTCTTTGGAGACAGAAACACTGATGTCAGAAAGGGAAGTTGTGACCTCACACATCTTAGACACAACACCAATTGCTGGATATTCTGGTGGATAGTCTGAACGGATTGCTTGAAAGTTTCCATTGCTGCCTGAGCTTCCTCGCGATACTCGAAAAATAGTTTTGTGCCGCCGGCCTAGTGCCAACAGGCTCGAGATCAGTGCAAGCACCCCGAGAGGTTGCGCAGAGCAGCTAACCTCGCAAAGGTACGATGCGAGTTCAACAGGTGAGCGACTTGGCATCTTGTGGACGAAGTTCTGCTGGATAAGCCTTGACCACGAGTCAAAATGACATTGAGAGTACCCCGTGCATCGCTTTAAGTGCTGTCCGTGCTGTACCACAACGAAATGTCGACGTTGATTCCGCACTGCAGCCTGAGATGGCGCTTCACCACTAGCGTACACAAGCTACAAATCAGCAGCCAGACGCTTCTACAAAACGCCAATCAACTTCCACTTACATTTTATCGGTGTGGTTCGGTTATTGAGCTTGTACGTGCGGTGACCAGTGCGGGCGCAAAGCGTTGCGCACAATGTCATCGGCTCGTTCTCTACAAGTGTTCACCACGAACCGTTAGGTAATAGCGCAGACCGAAGACAGAGCTTTCCATCGTACGTCGCGTGCGCAAGTGCAGCGTCACCCGTGTCGTTGTCTCCTGCGCGTCGCCGCTGCCCTTGCGGGTGGTCGAGTGCAGCTCCTTCATGCTCGCGACGCGCAATCGCGCGCAGCTGCTCTCCCCAAACGCGAAACAAATCGCCTCTGCCACTCCCCTCTCGTCAGCACAAGTCTCTCGGTAGGTGCATACCCCCCTGGGCACGGTCCGCATCACCTAGAATGTTGGATTTCCCTGCCACCATCCAGCGCCGGTGAGTTTCCCTTGTCCCCATTTCCCCTCTTAAACGCGCGGAAAGCGAGCGAACGCTACCGGATCCGTTCGCGCCCGTGATGCAGTTGAGCCCCGGACCGAAGGCCACCTCGTGGCGCCCGCGGAACGACTTGAAGTTCTCCATCTCGAGGCGCTCGAGCAGCATCATGCCGCCGCTGGTTTCCCCTCTCGCCGCGTTTTGCCGCCGCCAATTTTTGTTCCCCCCGCTGGACTTCAACGTTGTGCTCATTGTCGCGCGAAGGTGACCGGAAGACCAGGGATGTTGCACGACTGTCCACAATGTCGCGCGAAGCAGGCGTGGGTACAAATGTTGCATGAGTGTGGACTGTACCCATTGGTCAACTTTACGGCAGTTCATTTTGTCAAAAAAAAGTTAAATAGGCCGGGAATGCTATGGGGGAACGCGAGATGCCGCGGCGGTCTCGCTCGCTCTATCGAAGGTTCTGGTTGTTGCGCGTGAGCGGCGGCAGCACGATGCTCGGGAGAGGCGGGCTGCCGCCCTGTCTCGTGGTCGTCGAGCTCGCGGAGCTCGTCGTCGTGGCCACCGCCGTGCTGGCGGACGTCCACGCCGAGGACGCGTGGTGGTGGAGCAGCGACTGGCTGGTCGCCGTGTCCTTGCTGCGATCGAGGAACGACAGCAGCGGGATCGACGTCGGCTCGACGGCAGTCACGGGCTCCGGGTGGCGGTGGCCAACGAAGTGGTCGTGGGCAGACGTGGTGTGGGACGTCATCGTCGACGTGGAGCTCGCCATGATGCTGCTCACGGCCGGGAGCGCGCCGCTCGAGGTCGCCGATGGCGGGCGCAAGAAGCGCGACGGCAGCAGCGGGAACTGGTGCGGGTCGTCCGACTCGCGCTTTTCTTCCATGCCGACAAACATCGGACGCGCGGGCGGGAGGTTGTAGGTATACGGGAGCGGCGGGAGCTCCTCGTCGGAGTGAGACCGAAGGCCGTGGATGCTGGACGACGCCACCTTGCGCGAGTCTTCCCAGCGATGGCCTTGTGGACGGTGCGGAGAGCCACTGCGGCTGTACTCTGCTTGGTACTGGACGTTCTCACGGTTGCTGACCGCATGCATACCGGGGTGAGGTGGGAACAGTTGCTGGCGCGACGTGATGCTCGCGGTTAAGCCGAAGCTGCGCGCCGGCGGCAGCGGCAGGGCGTCCTGGCTGTGGTGACGCTGGAGCCGAGGGAAGGAGCCAGGCACGTAGTCGACGCTGTGCGCCTGGGCATGGGTGACCTGGTCGTGAGCGTGAGCGCGGGTGTAAGCGCTGTGTCGCGGTGACGGCGGGCTCGCCGCGCGGTGATGGCCTCGAGGCGGGCGCGGCTGTGGCGGGGACATCGACATGCGGACTGATCCGCGCTCGGACTCGGTGTCGTCGGCGTCCTCCGCGTCTTGGTCCGAGTTCTCTGCGAGCTTGGAGTGCGACTTGCAGCGCCCCTTGACCTGCGAGAATTTCTCGCAGTTGGGCACCGTGCAGCGCCGCCCGCCGCCGTGGGAGATGCAGAAGCCCTTGCTCTGCGCGAGCTTGGAGCAGCCTTCGTGCTGGCAGCGGCGGCCTCCGCCGTGGGCGATGCAGAGCCCGCGGCTCTGCGCGAGCTTGTTGCAGCTCGGGTCGCGGCAGCGCGAGCCGCCGCCGTGCGCTTTGCAAAGTCCGCGTGTCTGTGCAAACTTCTCGCAGCCTTCGTGCTGGCACCGCGCGCGGTTGCCATTGCGTCGCGCACTCATCGTGGTCGGCCGACGCGGGCTCTTGCCGGGAAATCCTGTAATGGTGACTATGGTAGCTGGCTGAAGAGGATGCCCTTGTGTGAACGGGCGGGAGGAGGAGAACGCGTTGCTGATGAGGATGCCCCTGTAGATAGTCCCACGGGAGGCTCGAGAGAACGATCGAGGTCGGTTCAGAGAAAGCTGGAGGTCGCGTGCGTCGTCGAGAGAACGAGAGACAATGACCGGTGGGTAGAGGCTGGCGGTCGAGAGACCCCCGAGAAATCAAGAGGCCGCAGAGACGGACTGCGCGCGCGGGGAGGCGGACGGCGCGGCGGTGGGGCGTAGCCACGCAGCTGGTCGAGCGTTGCTGCTTGCAGAGCCGCGGCCGGTGGACGACGCGCGCGAGCGAAGGATGTGTGCGGAGGCGGCGGCTTGCCCCGGTGTAGCTCTTTTCGGCGGGCGACGCACGCTCGACAGTGCGCGCTGGTGGAGGGCGGCGGTAGGTACCGTACTGTATGTCGGGGCCGGCCGGGCTCCGTGTTGTGTTGCAGCGAGCCACCTGGTGGGTCCAGTGGAGCCATCTGGGAATCCGTACGCGACTGGGTGGACTCCCACTGTTCCCGTCCCACACTGGGAACGGCGGGTCTCAGCTTTTGATCTCATCTTGGTCTTCCGGACGTCTCCCAACAAGATGAGGAATCTCCCGGGAGCGAGCCATGGGCGACAGGGCGTCCAGAGCTCAAGAGAAACCCAGGACGAGAGAGATGTGGAGAACCAGATCATGTATTCCTTTTCTCTTGGTTTCTTCGCTTGTTCGCGTTCGATCCCGCGGTTCTCTTTTCATTCCACGAAACTGTTTAGGCGATCCCGCGTCGCTTGATACTGTATGGGCAGCGCCTGCTTTTAGGGAAACCGCAGGTGTGTTCAGTCGGGAGGGGCGTGGACCATACAACGGGCAAAGCGACCGCACCCTACCAGACGTTGATGTCCACCCAGGCGGTCAGGCAGCACTCACAGGCTGGCATATGCAGCTCAGCAAGCTGCGCTGGACTCACGCTCACGTCTGCGGGGATAGAGAGGAGGAAAGCAGCGGTCCATTTGTGTCTTCCTCCGTTACTAGTAGGTAGGCAAAGCAGCGCCACCACCAGCTGCACCATACAGCAAGCCATCTCAAAATTTGAGTCTCAAGAGTGAGAGCGAACCGAACGCTTGGACGGTAAGACGCTGAGGCTCTGCGGCGTGTGCTAACAGTATCGGCCTTCGACCGTGGTGACGGCAGCCATGACACCATGTCAAACAGCGGAGACCGACGTCCGGGGTGCGGCAGCGCTGGCTCAATATATGTACAGTATCGCGCAGACTGTGGCTGCTGTGCAGCAGCAGGCGGCCAAAGAGCGTCCACAAGCGAGATGAATCGGCACTCGAGTTGAAGCGGCTCATGGATTTGTGTACAACTCTGCGCGGACTGTCACTCGGTCACCGGCCAGTGTGGGTGTCGCTGGAGAAATCCACCTCGAGCGGGAGCGACCGCCGGCTGGCTCTCCCCAGTCGCACCAGGCTGGTGACCAGCAGCGTGCAGTGTCCTTCTGCGACCGTCGAAGCGTGGGCTGTTTGATGGCCGCGCTGGTGTACGAACTGGAAATGCCTGACAGAGCCGGTTGGCATTGCCTCTGAACAGGATGACACATCCACTTGAGCTCCTGCCAGCAATCGCAATCGTCGTGAGCTCGTGGGGAACATCCGGTCTCAGTCGACGCCGTTTAGTGAGGACTTTGGCTACTAGGAGGACTATATCAGTGGATCTGCGATCGAACCGCTCCGCTGAGGTGGAATGGAAGGCAGGCGCTGTACCAACCGCAAGGAAGATCTGCCACACACAGAGATACAGGCGTGTAAGAAAACACATCAAGGATGACACTGAGGCTGTCCTGGATGGAGACGCGGTATACTTGAGGGTGAGTTGGCCATTCGCCGACAGCGTCGACATGTGTACTAACGTATGAGAAACGGTAATGTACTCACTTTGATAAGTGAGCGTATGGATACCAAACCGGGAGATTGGTCCCAGCTGGTTCTCGAGAACCGCGGCAGCCAGATGACCGCGATGCGGAATAGCTCCGGTTCCACGATGTGTATATCCGCTAACCCGGTAATCATCCTGGAAAGGACCGCGTCCAGTGCTCATACCCGTGGTCACTCCTAGGTCATCAAGTTACTGTAGGAAATACGGTATTCTGGATATTGACATGCAGGGAGGCCCTCAGACACCCTCCCGGAGGGTGTCGGCCACCAAGATTGACGCCGGCTTTCTCTCCGATCGGAACGGGTCGACGACGACTCGACGAAGAGGTCCACATCAGACACTGCTGGACAGTACTGCACACACTCATACAGTCCCTCGGCGCAGGCTCGCTCAGCTGGCGGCTTCTGCGTGTGCGTGTCTGCACCGGACATCGTGTTAACGCGAGGCGGGTCCGTCGCTCCAGTATCCAGTGGCAGAGCCACAGCCGAATCCTCAACGTCATGGGGCCACATCGGGGCGAATGCATCGACCACCGCGATAGAGTAAACGGGCTCGCCTGCAGACGAGTGGATTGACGAAGAGGATCACTCACTTCAGCGCAAACAACGGTTTTTGTAGCCCCCCCCCCCTTGGGGGAAACTGTACCCATTTGAAGCTGAATATTGCCCCCTACTGCAACCTGCACGCTGTCACAGATCTCCAAGGGGCCCGCGGTTTCCTTTCGCGCCTCCCACTCGCCTGGGTATATTTTTGCAATGGCAACTCAGATGCGCTATATTAGCACTCTTCGGGGGTCAACGGCGGCGGCCGCTGAAATAGCCCCCCGTCAGCACGGGGGCGGGCCGCGCGGCAGAGGTCCGGAAGAGCCGTCAGCACCGTGGCCGGCGGGTCGCTCTGGGTTGGTGGCCGAGCCTGCCTCTTCGGACCCGTGCGCAAGCACTGTCCGGTAGCGCTATTTCCCCAAGCAGCTCCGAGTCCCGGCCCCCGTGCAGCGCGTAGGGCATTTATTTCTGGCGCTGCGCTTGCTGCGAGGCAGCGAAGGTCAACGCGCCGAGCTCTCTCTCTCTCTCTCTCTCTCTCTCTCTCTCTCTCTCGCCTCTGTCTTTGGCATCGGCGGTGGGTCCTGCCATTGCGCATCATTTTCGCTCGCTCACAAACGCTTCGCCCCCTACACACGCTTGCACGCACAGCTCAGCAGCATGGACCACATGGCGGCGAACGCGGAGCTCAGCAGTCGATCGGCTGCGACTTCGTTCCACGACCTGGACGAGCTGCTACTCGGACCGACCGACCTTGAGGCCATGCCGTTTGAGTTTGGGTGTGATTTTGCGTCGGCGTTCGAAGACAAGCACCTCGAAGTGGATGCGCCGGGCCCGGGCCACCGAGCTGTCAGCGTGCTCTCGTCGTCGTCGGCTTCATTGCAGGCGCGGCCCAAGGACGCGAAGCGCAGTCACAAACGCAAGAGCGACTCGGTGTCATCATCGTCGTCGTCGATTGTGCATCGGTCGCTTCCTGTACTTGCACCGCCTGTTGCACTCGATGGCGAGCACGACGACCTCTCCAGTCTGGATCCGCAGGCAAACAGCTCCACGCAGATCGGACGCTGGACCAAGAAAGAGCACGAGCTGTTCCTCGAAGGCCTTCGGCTGTACGGCAAGTCATGGAAGAAGATCTCGAGTCTCGTTGTGACGCGCACACTCGTGCAGATCCGCACGCACGCTCAGAAATACCTGCAAAAGCAGACCAAAGCGGCGCTGAAGGCCGCGGCCGCGGCGGCGAGCAGCTCCTCTTCGTCGTCCTCCTCCTCTTCAAAGAGCAAAAAGGCAGCTGCACCGCAAGTGCATGACAGCGACGCGTCGACGTGGAAGCACCACCACAACAGCACCGTCTTCCTCCCGATCGCGTTCCCCGGATCGTCGTCTTCCTCTTCCTCTACTTCCTCTTCCACTTTGTCGTCATCATTCTCTGCGCCGTCTTCAGCGTTTTCCACCCGCAAGGACCTGGCGCCACCCTCGATCGCATCCATGTCCAAGCTCGACCAGCTCCTCCACGACGATTCCCACGCACCCAACGGCCACGAAGACTACTACTCGAGCCCGACGGGAAGCGACGACGACCTCGTGCAGTGGCTGCAGCACCGCCACCTGCCGTACCTGACGTCCAGCAGCTCACCAGCCGCCAAGAGAAGACGCACGGACACAACGAGCAGCAATGCATGGGCGATGGTCAACCCGATGGAGGCGATCGCGGCCCACAACAGCGCGTCTCACGCTAGCTACTACAGCAGCCACAGCCAGCACAGCACCGACTATCTGCCGTCGGCGTCCGCGTTTTCCTCCAGCTCGGCGGTAGCACACCACGACAGCGAGTTCGCTTTCGGGCACTCGTGGCTGTGACGGCCGGCAGCATGTCTAACTCGCGCATTAGTATCGTGCTCGCACTAGGCGTGCCGATCGAAAGCGGAAAGAAGAACAGAAAAATATAGTACCCCCACCTTTTTGGACACTGTCCGGACAATCACGCACCAGCGCATGAACATCTTGAATTTCACGAAGTGGATCCTGTTTACTTGACACAGCGTTCACTCTGCAGCCGTGACAGCGGCCGTAGTGGTCGTCGAGATAGAAGACCCACCTTGCTTCGCCTCTTTCAGGAATTGCTGGAGTGCCGTGAGGCGGTCGTCAATGTCGCTGAACGAGTCCAACGAGGTGTCGGCTAGTAAGGCAGGAGGGCGCGACAGTTTCTTTGCCACGGGCTTGGACCGTTGTGGCACATTTGCTCCTGGCTCAAGGGCGTTGCTAGTAGACCGGCTTGGGGTGCGTCGAACAGAATCCTGCGTTGGTTTCTGTGGTGGCCCTCTGGCCGAAGATGACCCGTTCACGGAGCGGGCAGGAGAGGGTGATCGGCCACGCGTTGGCGGCGGTGGAGGCTGCCTGATACCATTTGATGATGGAGGTCTCGGTAGTGGGGATTTGAAGGATGAGTCTGGAAGCGGCGGTTTGCGTGGTGACGCCAAGCGTGCGTCAGCTTCACGTTGCTGCTGATATGAAGCTCGAGACCGCCCACGCGAGCGAACTGAGCCACGAGACGTCTTAGACGCGTCCGAGCCGGCCGAAGAGTAGCCACCGACTGAGCTGTCAGATGTGTACCCTCCGTTGATACCGGCAGTGCCTGCAGATCGCCTTGCACGACCCGAGTTTTGTGATGGTGAAGCGGATCGCTGAGTGGCACGCTGCTGCAGCTTGCGCTGGCGTTCTTGCTGGTATGCTGTCGGATCGAACCGCCGGAATCCACGGCGCTGCTGGGAGCCGATACCCGGAGATCGATAGCCATTGGTACGCTCGTCATCTTCGTCACTCGAGTACGCTTGCTCATAGCTGTTCGACCTCCTCACCAATCGGGACGATAGCGTGCTCACGTTCGCTGGAGCAGACCGAGGACCATTTGCCGGGGATCTTGCAGGTGGTCCTCCTCTTGCGGATCGAGTGCTTGCTGGCGGATGATGTTCGTGGGTTCCCGCCTTCACTCGGGCGATGGCGAGCTGCCGAAGGAGCTCTTTGTTCTTGAGCTGCGTTTCCTCGAGTTGAGTCTTCATCTCCTGTAGCTGGAGGAGTGCTTCATGAGCTGCGGCATTGCTCTCGTTCTATCCACGGAAACGCATTCGGGTTGAGTCAGACAATCTGAGTGGAGGCCCACTGAATTACACCCGAGGATGTCCTCACCAATCTCCGCTTGGCGTCCACTCGCTCACGATCGGCGTTGCGATTGTCCTGACCCAACTTCAGCTGCCTACATGCCACACAAGGTGCGATGGTTAGTATCATTTCAGTAGTCTACGCACGGACGATACAACCGAACACACTTGATCTCGGCTTTGAGACGCGCCAACTCTGCGCTCGAGTCCTCGCGCAGCTTTTGGTAGATACCGATAAGTTCCTTGTTCTCTTTCATCGACATTTCGAGTTCGCGTTGAAGGTCGATGCCAGCGTTTCCATTTAGCGCGTTCCGCGCGTTCTCATCGCCACCTCCACCATCCTCACGCAGTGGCGGTTCTCGCCCACAGTACGACTTGAGCGTGGCCTTGAGACACCGGTTCTCTTCTCGCAGCGCGCGCATCTCCTCTGCCACCTCCTTCGATTGGCCTTCCATCATCGCGTTCGCCAGCGCCTGGCGAAGCCGCCGGATCGTGCGCTGCAGGATCTCGGGCGTCGGCTTCTCCACGAGGCTCAGCGGAAGCGGATAGTGGACGCGGTCAAACTCAACTGCGTAAGTCAGGATGAGGTACCGCTTGCTCGCGTTCTGCGCGGCCGACGCCGACGCCGACGCGGCAGTCGAGCGGTCACTGTCGAAGGAGTCGTTCAGCGCCGACGTCGACCGCGCCGCGCCGCCCTGGCGCCCCATCTTGCGCTTCCGGTACAGCTCCTATATGGCATACAACCTCCGTGTCAGTGTGGCTGCTGTTTGTTCCCTGCAGTCAGGGAAAACCGCACCAGATCCGCGGTCGTGAGCAGGTCGATGAACACGGCGTCGCTGCGGTGCGCCATGGCCGACAGCAGCATGTTCACGAACACGGGGAAGCGCTTGTAGTTGCCCGTCTTGCGCGTCAGGTCCTCCACGTCTAACCACAGCACACAGCACGAGTCAGACAAAAAGCGAGAAGGCTCGTGCCGGATCGCTCACTAGACGCACAGTTGGCCGGCAGCGTGGCCGTCCAGCAGCTCGGCGGCGCGGCTTTTGGGTCGTCCACCTCGACCTGCAGCTCCAGCGTCTGGTCGCGCACGCTCACGGTCACGACGTACGCGACGCCGTGGAACGACAGCGCCGCCGAGGTCTCCAGCGGCGGCTCCATGGCCGTGTTCGTCGCCCTTTCGCCGGATTTCCAGCAAATGCCGAGACGAAGCCGGCTTTTACAGAGCGCCAACCGGTTTTAAGAGGGATTATTGAAATTACGCAAATAGATGCTGCTAGCGGAAACCATATCCGATACAGACCGACTGCCAGCCGGAGGCGACAGCACCACGGACGACAGACTTGCCGCAACTCCGGCGGCAACATGCCGACGGTTCTTCGTCCGCCGCGCTCGCTCTGGAGGGAACTAGGCGCGTGCTCCGCGGCGTCATATCGGCGGTCTACACGGCTTTCGATGGGCTGGTCCAGCGTGACGATGGTGTCGGCAAGGAGAGGTTGGATAAGTTGACAAGCGGCGCTTATTTCGTTTCTTGTTCGCGGCAGTGGAAGACGATGTCAAGCCATTTTGCCACCAAGCCACTCACTGCTTCACCGCGCTCGGGTGACAGCAATACCGCTATACGCAGACGAGCGCAGCGCGGCTTTGTCCACGATGAACGCGCCGCTTGTGGGCGCGACACGCGCCGACATCGCCCCACAGAGTCCACGCAACCCCGCCCCCACATCCACGACCGCGCTGCCGCTGTCAGTGGCGGTGGTGGACTTTGACAGGCCGTGGCTGCGGGTCTCGTGCAACGTTCAAGTGCATAACGACTGCACGTACAAGCAGCTCGCCGAGGTCGTCCAGCTCCACTTGCTCTGCAACGAACAGCACAAAGCCGGCGACTGGCCTCGCGTGGTCAACTTCTTCTCGTTCACCGGTGGTGACGCGCCGACCTCGACGCAGGTCCAACGCCAGGATCTTCTGCAGTTTGACGCTCAAGTCCAGGCTACGGGTGGTGTCGTCGCGTTTGTTATCTCTACACGGCCTGGGTCAGACTTTGGCGGATGCCAACCGCTGCAAAGCTACGCGCCAGCCATTGAGCGACAACTGCGTGCGTTTTGCTTCGAGCCACATGTGCGCAATCGAACGCTGCCATCTCCGATGATGAAACTCATACCCAAGCCGTTCTTCGTTCGCGAGGCGTATGAATCACTCGTGGATGAACTGGACAAGTACGCCATCGCCAACTACAACGCTTTCGTCATCACGGGAACCCCCGGGGTTGGCAAGACTTTCTTTCTGTGGTACCTCTTGTGGCTGTATTGCTCGAAGTCGTCGGTTGTGCTCGATTGCGCAGGCATGTTTCTTCTTGTGCATCCGAACGGTTCCATCATCAGGGGAAAGCGTGGTAGGAGTTTCCGGCAATACCTCGCCGACACGAACACCAAGTATCTCTGCGACGTCGCTGACGGCCGTAAACCGCTCATGGGGTTTGACATCTGCGCCACGACTATTGTCACAAAGTCTCCAGGCGAGTCCATCATCAAGGAGTTCGTCAAAACTGCGCAGCCGAAGGTGCTTTATATGCCTCTATGGACGATCGAAGAACTGGAGAAATGCCGGGCCGAGTGCTTCCAATCGACGGCGAAAAACACAATCAAAGTCCTCTTTTCGCGTTTTGGTGGTACCGCACGAGAGACACTGGTACGGAATGAAGACCTGCCGTCGAAGTTGGCCGAGTTTGAGTCGATCATGAACAGTTTGAAAGATGACGAGATTCAGCTCAACTTGGACCTCATTGAGATGCCCGGTGTTGTTGATACAAAACAAAACGACGTTTGCCACCGGATTCTACATCTCCGGCTATTGAAGGACAAAGACAACAAGACTCTTTATGACCAAGCAATTCTAGTGCCCGCCTCCACCATCATTAGTCGCAAACTCGTCAAGAGAGAGGCTGCAGCGCGTAAAAAGCAGATCCGACGCTTTATCGCAGTCACTGTTGACGAGCCGAAGTTTGCAGCTACAAGTGGGTATTTCTTTGAAGGTGTCGGCCACGAAGATCTTGCCGCCGGAGGACAGTTCAAGATTCGAAAGCTGAACGGATGTGATGCCGATCGCGTGGACACCCTGACCTTGCCCGTGACACCAAAAACGCTCGAGTTCGATGAAATTGTGGAGGTGAACAACGAGAAGTATGCAATCCCTCTGGCGCGAAACTTTCCCGTCATTGATGCACTGATGAAGCCCAACCGACTTTTTCAGATGACTGTGAGCGGAAGCCACCCGATTAACCACAGCAAGCTGAAAGAGATTCTGGTTAAGCTGCTTATGCCTGATACCGAAGATTCGGATGAACCGAAGGGACGAAGCACGAAGAAACGCCGCATTGCGATCACCGCAGAGCAGCAAAAATCAGCAGCTATCACGAACGCACCAACACCCGATCCCGGTATCCGTGAGGTAGCGGGAGTCAAGAAGACCCCGGCTCCAGGAAGTGGGAAGGGTAGACTCAAGAAGCCGGCTGAAGCTCTGAGTACCCAGGGAACGAAACGACAGCGTAGTCCGAGTGGCTCACCTCCAACCCCAGACACGATGTTGAAGAAGCTGGCGAAGGATGTTGAATTCTACTTCGTTGTCCCGGAACACCGTTTTAAGACATTCACGGCGCAGCGGTTTACCAACACAAGCGAGGGTGAAGAGCCACTTCCCATCCAGCAGTACGCGCTGTGCATCAACCTCAACGACAGGCAACGAGCGAATCCAGAACCTCCCAAATGACGACCTCTGAATCAGTAGTCGACATGAACCTCCTAGATGAGAGAGAGAGAGAGAGAGCACTATAAATCATGGAACATATCCCACCGTTTCTTCAACTCGAAGTAATACGAACAGATACCCAAGAATGTGGGACAGTTAGGCATGATGCATTAAAATGCATCATGTCCAACTACGAACTATCTCACCCTCACGCAACCGAATCCAGCGGATCGCCTTCATGTAGTATATCGCCCCGTGCTTGAGAACAGGAGGTAGTCGATCATTCTCGTGGTAGAGGTCCAACACACGTTGAAGCACAGCATCACGAATAATGCGCGAGCACCAGTCAAAGCACCACCATTCGGGGGGATCCTGCCACGTTCGCTTCACACAGAACGGCGGGCGCAGTACCAGCAACCGCGTCACGTCGTCTAGCTGCGGTTGCACAATGAAATTGTCAAACGCCACTTCCATGATCTGGGCGAGCCAATTAATGTCCCGAAGTCGGTCCACAAGCATGTGTTCCCCTACGCCTTCAGCCCTGTCGAGTGCGAGCGTCCACTGGGGCTGGCGACCCCATAGCTTTATGCGCGCGGCAAGCAGATCCGGCTCGAGCGACGGGAAACACGCGCGACGACAGAGTTCGAGTTCGAGCGAGCTCCACGGCGGCAGCAAGCGGACATCGAACTTGTCGCGCTGGCCGACGATAAACTCGACATAGCGGCGCGGCAAACACATGAGGATACGCGAGGGATAGCCAACGTGCGTGAAGCGGTGGCCGTCTTGGTGACTGGCCTCATAGTCTTCACTATCGTCAACATCCCTGTAGCAGTAGGACATCCCTGGTGGGCGCGACACCTCCCTGTGGTCACCGTGCGCAAGATCCACTAGGTAGAGAGTCTCCTTCTTCATCATCTCGATCACGAAACACTTGCCGCGCAATCCCGTGAACATCTGCCCCGCCGTATCGATCAGCACAAACAAGCCGGGCACGTCGAGCACAATGTCCATGGGAGGAGCGAGACGTGTGCCATAGGTCGACCGACCACGGCGGCAAAGCGCGTGCAGAATGATCCAGAGGAACGCTGTCTTGCCAGCGCCCGTTGTCGCTGCGACATAAACAAAGCGTTTCTTGTCAGGCAGGTCCGCCAAGATCTCGTTGAGCAACTTTTCATCGGATTTTCGGACAAATAACTTGTTCTCAGGCAACGTCAACCCAGCGACCGCGGGGACGTTGGAGAGCACGAAAGGCGGCGTCTGCGGGGGTGACGCTGTTTGTGGGACGGTGGCGGTGGCCAAGCGAGCGGAAGATCGCCTCGGAATCGCCTCGGGTGTCGAGCTAAGAAACGCTTGTAGCTGCGCAAACACGCTGGGGTTCGCGGCCTCGAGTCGTCGGCGGTGTCGATTGTATCGAACAGGTAGGTGCGACGCGTCAACTGTTTCCACGACCTCCGCGACCAAGTGAATCACCCGTGGCGGGTCGTGCAGATCCGTAATGTCGGTCGCAGCGCCCAGAGAGTCGTGGATGGTCGTTCCGTACGCGACCCTCATCGGTGCCGGGTAGCCAAAGTGGTCCATGAGCTGGCTTAGCGGCGTTGTCGATAGGAAATCCCACGACGTCTGTGTAGGAATCGACTCAAGACGCAAATCCACGTGGTAGAGGAACACCCGAATGGTGTTGGTGTGACCATCGACTGTCGTCGCGAGCGACTGGAGGTGGTTGTGGATGCGGTTGGAGAGTTCGTGGAACAGCGACGTTGGGTCGAGATCGCGGAAGACGACGACGCCCATGGGAGCGCCAAGTGAGAGCATGGGCAGCACTGTGACGACATAGCCCGACGGTTGCTGCAGTGGCGTAGCTGCTGTCACCAAGGCCATGGTGTTGTGAAGGAGTAAGATGATAAAGTGAGCGGGGGAGGGAAGGGCTCGCTGAGTGGGACGAGGCACGTTATCTCGTACTTTTCTCTTCCTTTTCTCTTCTCTTCTTTCATCACCCGTCAGTCGACCTCACCCAGCGTTTGAGCTACATCGGTGCGTTTACGTCTCAAAGGTAGCAATCGATACATACTTTCGATTGTCTGACTTCAATTCACGGCATTTGATCGTCCCACGTGAGCTTCGGTGGCGACGTTTGTGGCCACTGCTGATATGCTGGTTCCGTACAGTCTCATTCGTCCTGACGACAGCTCTTCGCGTGAGACGTGTGATTCGCGCTCCCCTTCTAGATGTACTCGTAGCACTCGTTGTTCGTCGCGCAAACAGCAGGCGAGCACCAACAAAAATCCCAGCACTCAAAGCGACGGTACACAGAGCGCGGCGGTGGGTGTAGCACGAGGAGAGACGTCGCGTCGTCGCGGAACCCTGGCATCCTCCGCGCGAAGTTGAGCTTGGCAATGTCTTCGATCCGAGCAAGCCAGGCAGGATCGTGGATCATGGCCAGGAAAAGGTTCTCGCCGTCGCCCTCTGCCGGATCCATCGCAAGTGTCCACTGTGGCTGGTGGCCCCAGTGCTCGATACGCGCGACGAGCAACGCTCTGCCCAGTGCAGGGAAGCACATGCGGCGACACAACTCCAGCTCGCAGTTTTTCCACGGAGGCAGCAGCTTCACGACACATTCCTTGTACCTAGTGGTGCGATACTGGGGTAAGTAATGGGGCCGCGTAATGAGAATGCGCGACGCATAGCCGACGAACGAACAAGTATCCCCGTCCACCGTGTGAGTTGCACTTACATGGTCTGCCCGCAGCACGGGGCGGCCATGAGCGAGATCGGCGAGGTACAGCGTCTCTTTCTTCATCAGCTCAAAGCGGAAACACTGGTGTCGGGGACCCGTAAACACCTCGCCAGCCGTGTCAATCAGCACAAACAACCCGGGGACGTCGAGCACAATATCCATTGGCGGCGCGATGTATTGCCCACAGAAGGTGCGCCCGCGTTGACACAGCACGTGGAGCACAACCCATAGGAACGCCGTCTTGCCCGCGCCAGCGGTGGCCGCCACGTACACACAGTGCTTCTTGTCGGGCAGCTCTCTGAGAATCTCGTCGAGGAGCTTGAGAAACACGGGCCGTACGAATAGCTTGTTCTCGGGGAGTGTCAGTTGGGCAATAGCTGGTATGTTGGTGAGGAAATACGGAGCCTGTGGGGGCAGCGACGCTGGGCGTGACGACATCGTGGATGCGGTATCGTTGGGGGGCACCCGCGCGAGTGGCTCTGGTGGTGTCGCGAGGAACGACTCCAGACTCGCAAACGCGCCGGGATCCGCCAGTTCAAGCAGGTGCCGGTGGTCACTGAATTGGTCGCCCGGTCGGTTGCACCGAGGGACGCCCTCGACGACCTCGACAATCCAGTGGACCACACGCAGCGGCTCGTGCGGCGTTGTGATGTCCGGGGCGTTCGCGAGGCAGTGGCTCAGCGGCGCGTCGCGCGGACCGCTAAAAAACGGCGCTGGACGATCCAGGAACTCCATCAACTGAGAGAGCGGCATCGTCGACATGAAGCGCCACGACGTTTGGCCAGCGAACATGTCGAGACGGAGATCCACGCGGTACAGAAACAACTGGACATTCTCGGCGCGGACAGGAGCGAACCGCGCGAGGCGGCGTTGCATGAGTCGCTCGAGCGTCGCGAAAGGCGCGGCTGGGTCGAGACAGCGGAAGGCTATTGTGCCCATGGGCGCGCCGAGCGGCAGCATGGGCAGCACGATGACGGTGTAGGCGGCCATGACGTCTGGGGCTTCGAGTGAGCCGAGCAATGAGGCCCGCGGACAGAACGCCCGCCCGCGGCGCCCCGTCCATCCATCATGGCCTCCCGTCGCGAGACGTCTGGGAACCGCTCCGCCGTGCGCAATTCCTGCCGCCGCGGCAACATGATGGGAGCTCTCCGACTCAGAGCCAGAGCAATATCAGGTCTGATGCTGTTATTGAGACGGTTAGGAACCGAATGTGTTCGGAGTTCCCCCGACAAGAATCGCCATGGAGAAGGAAGGACTCGGCGGTTCCTCGCTCTCCGCGACCGCGCTCCGCAGGCGCTTGACGGCGCCAGAGGCGTCTCCGGCGGCGCAAGCGGAACGATCGCGTCCTGCCGCCACGTTCACGCCGCTCCGCGACGCGCCGTGCTTCTCCCTCCACCGGACAGAGACCAGGGAGTGCAGACAGTAGCGTCGGTGCAAGGAGAACGGCAACGTGCCCTCCTTCGCCGTCGTGCGCTGCAAATCTTCGACGCGCTGCAGCGCGGTGTCGCGTGATGTCGATGAACACCAGCCAAAGCGCCAATACAAGCCGATTCGCCGCTCGGGCCACTTGCGGGCGCCTGGCAGAGGCGGTAACACGACGAGATGCTGCGTCGCATCGTCGCATCGCTATTGTTCGTCTTGCGATGGGCGTGTGGACAGAACGAGGTCGTCCTTGATGTGATTCTCCACAACGGCGTTCAAGATCAGCTCGAGCCTGTTCGTATCGTTCACAAGATCGAGGCGTCACTGCTCCGGCACCCCTTTCGATGGATCCGGCGAAAGCGTCCACAGCGGTTGCCGCCCCCACAGTTGAGTTCTGGCAACGAGCAGCGATCGGTCCAGCGCTGGGAAGCACGCGCGGCGGCAGAGCTCCAGCTCACTGTCTACCCACGGTGGCAACAGGTTCACGACGAATCCGCTGCGAAGACGGGCGCGAACCACGACGCGGTACCGTGGCAAGCCCACGAGGATGCGAGACGCGTGGCCGACCGGCGACTGGAGCGAGGCGCCCACATCGTTTGTTTGGTTGGAGGGCGCTCGCATCAGGGCCTCGTGATCGCCGTGCGCAAGATTCACCAAGTATAGTGTCTCTCTCTTCACGAGCTCAACCGGAAAGCACCCTCGAGGGCCCGAGAAGACTTGACCGGCCGAGTCGATCAACGCAAACAAGCCAGGCGTGTCCAGCGCGATGTCCATGGGCGGAGCCAGGTGCTTCCCGCTCGCTGTCCGTCCGCAATGGCACAATGTGTGGAGAATGGACCAGAGGAACGCCGTCTTGCCCGCACCACTCGTTCCCACAGCGTACACCAAGCGCCTCGCGTCGGGCATGCCGCTGAGGATGTCGTCAAGAAGCTGCGTAAACACCGGGCGCATAAACAGTTTGTTCTTGGGGAGCTGAGGTGCGCGAACGCAGGCACGTGGTTGAGGTAGAATGGCGGGCGAGGGTAGGAGCTACGGCCCGCACTTGTTTGTTGTGGCGTTGAGGTGACTGACCTACACTGTCGCTGTGCGAGCCACCGGCTCTGGTGGCGACGAGAGGAACGTGCGCAGCTGGGAGAACGCATCGGGGTCACGTCGCTGGAGCTGTTGGCTGCGATAACCACGTCGAGGGGGAAGGCGTGACTTGGCGGATAGAGCTTCAATGAGCTCGGCCATCAAGTGGGTCACTCGCGTTGGATCTTGCGGCGTTTGTATACCGTCGTTCTCCATGAAAGCGTCGACATTGATTGCCTGGTCCATGATATCAAGTGGCTTCGGATATTTGCAACGTTGGAGAAGCTGACTGAGCGGAACAGTCGACAAAAAGCGCGACGATGTGCGACCGGGAAACGCGCCGAAGTCGAAGATTTACGCGATAGAGGTAGATACCGACACCGCTTCGGCTAAGCGAGGTGGATTGGATGAGGCACAGCTGAACACGGTCCACGAACTCTCGAACCGTCTCAGTCGGAGCGACGTCACGAAAGACGAGAACACCGAATGGCGCGCCGAGCGAGAGCATCGGCTGCACCGTGATGGCGAGGCGCCACTGGATTCCGTGGTGCTGCAAGCCATGCTGAAATGATGAATGATGTCTGGGCAACCTTGTCGGAAAGTGGGAGACGACGCTGCGCTGTGGCTCGATGGAGATTTCTCAGAAAGTCCCAAGAATTCGAGAGAACAAACCAATCCCAACACCAGTCGGATGCCTTAATCAGCTGCCGGCAAGTTTTCTAGCAGCCACAAAGTATTTGATCCAACGGCCAGCTCTCGATCAATGGCCTCGGCGAACGCAGTACCCGACGAGCTTTGGGAGCATGCCGTCTCGTTTGTGAGACCCACATTCTCTGACGCGTTCCTCAGCATTGCCGACTGCTTGGTCTTCACGAACCTCGCGCACGTGTCCAAGTCGCTGTGGCGTGCCACACTCACTGAGCGCATGCGCGGCCAGCAATGCGTCGGCGTAATCGCACTCACGACCTCGTCTACGTACTAGCTTCTCGACCCTCCACGCCCCCGGCGTTCTCCTGCTCGCGCTTGTGATCCGTAAACTACCGCCACGATCAGACGGCGGGAGAAACGACACCGCATCCACGCGACTACGTGTTGACTGGCGGGTGTACATGACCCAGTTCGCCAACATCGTCCGACTCGACCTCTCGCGGATGCACAACGTGAGCGTGTCCGCGGTCCTCGACGCCGCGTCTCGGCTCTGCCACCACGTGCGCGCGCTTTTGTTGCCGGGCCGGGATCCGGATATCCATGTGTGGCGCCAGCAATTGAAGATTTGTTCCCCAGCGCAATGGGCGCGATGTATCGGTGGCGGAACGCGAACGGCGGACTGCGGTATCTGTCCCTTGGCTGATTGATCGACTACGAAACACAAGGACCGCGCACGCTGGAGCTGCTCGGTGATGCGTGTCCGGAGCTCGGAGTACTCATCTGCCCCCACATCGCGATCTTGCGGCGCACTTGGACTGCTGTATGGACGGCGTTTTGGCCGGCCTGTCGACGTTCACGCCGGTCCAACTGTGCGTTCCCCGTGTCTACGCGCGCTGACCTCGATCTGATTGCCGCCGTGGCCAAGGCCGGGGCTCACGCATCTGCGTATCTACGGAGTCACTTTGGCGTGGGCACTCGACGACGTCCCCGCGATGGAGCCATTTGTGCGCGCCGTGCCTTCTCTGCAGTATCTCCGCCTGGAAGTGCGACCCCAGCAACGCGTGCAGCCCGTCGACTTTGTCATGTGTCACGCCCTACCGCAATGGCCACGTTTGGAGAGTGTTATGGTTGTGGCGACGTCCTTCCGTGAAAAGTACGGAGGCAGGTTCTCTCTGCCGCAACCGGGGCCACACATCGCGCTCGTCACGCCGCGGGGCCTTCTGGCACTCGTCGGCTGTACGAGCATCAAGCAGATCCGCGTCGAGCGCGTGCTCGTAGGCCTGACTACATTGGGCGATCTTGTCAAGCGCACACTTCAGGGCAATATCCGCAAGCGAGTGATCCACCTAAGCGTGGTCCACTGCGACTGGGAGGTGCTGATTGCCTTCCTGCTCTGTTGGCAGACCATATCACGTGATGAACTGGCCCATGTGAGCCTCAAGATGCGAGTCATCAACGAGGACGGATGTGTGAGTCGGCTAAATCGAACCTGTGACGAGCTGGCTGTGCGTGAGCTTGTGGAGACCGTGATCCGCCATCACTCGAATGACCCGTCAAAGGTGCGTGTCCGAGTGCGCGTGTACTTACGGACGCCAGCTATCGACTTTGTGAGCGACCGGACAGTCTTCTTGGTGAGTGTGACCACCGTGGAGGTTGATTGGCACGTCGGCAGTCGTGTGGGAGAGGACGAAGATGCAGGCGCGGTGTTTGTGGATGGCACAAAAGTGGTCGTGTGAGGAAGAGAAAGCCGAGACAGCTTTTCTCTGACGAACAGATCATGCCTGGGTGTCGTGTCTCAGGTATCAGTTCATCATCTCGCCCCTGAGTTCTCTAAGTCGCTCCCGGAACGCGTTTCAGCGAGGATCTGACCAAGCTTCAGTCGTACACGAACTTGAAAGTGAAGTCCATGCCTACACCAAGGGAAGCGCAACAACGTGAGTGAACCGGAGAGGATTGTCGCCTCTTTGCTCTGCTCTGCTCACCGTAGTGGACGACTGCCAGCGCTACCGTGCCGCTGAGCCACATCACGGCCTTGCCCTGCAGCGACCACGCGTGCGTCTCGAGCACAAATGCGAGCAGCGTCAGAGCCGACAGACGATAGCGAACGTGCATCACACCACAAAAGGCGAGAAACGTGATCCCCTGGAGGCCTGTGTATAGCAGTACGCTCGCGAGGGCCGGCGCCAGCGTCTCCGGATCCTGGGAGAATGGTCTGAGTCTGGTGTTGTACGTGGCCGTTGGAAAGTGTGACGCAAAGGCCACGTAGAGCGCGACTGCGAAGGGGACGACGACTTCGAAGAACTCAACCAGCAAGATCGTCTCGGCCGCCTGCAGCATCTCGAGCGCGTGCGTGACTGTGAGCTTATTAGTATTGCTGTTAGCTTCGGAAGGCGCTGGATCGTGCGAAGGAACGGCGTGGACGATGGCAGAGTTACCGACTCCGTCTGGGATTATGGCGTTGAACGCAGCCTTCATGGCAGGGAGTGTGGTCGTTGTGTGGGTCTCAAACCTCCGGAGCTCGTCGTTCTGGATCGCAGTCTTCTCCAGCATCTCAGTGGCTCTTGAGAAAATTTCGTGTGTGGGGCACGCGGTCGTTCGATCCATGTACCGCCGGATAGCGACGACGCCAACCAGCACATCCAACGCGATGATCACCGCTGTGACCCACGCGGCTGGCGTGGTCTGCATGATCAAGGCCTGGTAGATGGACGCGCTGATCTCAACGCCGCCGACGGCCTCGACCTTGGCGCAGTCTTGCGCGTGGCGGGACGCGACGAAGAGCGCGCGCCGCAGCGCGTGCTTGATTCCCGGGAAGAACAGCACGAGCAGCAGCTGCTCCCAGTCGTTGGCCGCCACAAACAGTGCCGAGTAGAGCGGGTAAATCACGAGCTGCGCGACCTGAATTGCTAGCGATGGCAGGTATACACGCAGTTGGGCTGGGACAGACGCCGGGAGTCGCCCGCCTCGGAAGATGGCCGCGTGGGCGCACAGGAGAGAGATCATGAACGGCACGAGCGTGGCCATCGGGAAGAACGGTACGGGGAACCGCCACACGCAGCCGACCAGGAGGTACACAGCCACGCATGGAACGGCAGCGATCGTCGCGATCCAGGCGATCGCGCTGGTCGGGTAGACAGCGTGCGGGATCGAGGAGAACGCGCGGGCCTGGGCCATGCCGCTGACCATCCAGATCCAGTTGATCACGTACACTTGTGTGAAGAAGCCCCAGTGGTTGGGTGCTCGGAGTGACGGACGCTGAAGCGGGATGAGCGAGAGTAGCAACGAGGCAAGCAGCCCGGGAATGGGGAAGAGCCATACGACGGCAGCTTGGCGACGCGCAGAGGTCGTGCGCGAGTACGCGAGGAAGCGCTGCGCTTTATCAACGGAGAAGCGGCTGCGCGCCACCATGGGGGTGACAAGGTGTTGACTCGTTTCATTGGTATGGCGTCGCACTTCAGAGCGAACCAACACGAGGTGCCTTCCGTCGTGGCGGCTATTCTCAGCGTTGTGAAGTCGCTCAGGTGCTCAGTCCAGGACGAGATTGTGACCAGCACTTGTTGCTTGATGAGTCTGAAGGAGATTCACGTCCAACTCAACAATGGTATGACAACGAAGGTGTCTTGTTCACGGGTAAGTTCGTGAAGTACGATTTTACCACTGGTCCCACGTATGGAACTCGAAAGAGAAGGTAAAGTCGGTGCCGTAGTGCGCGGTCATGAAGTGGAGGATGATGGGCAGCCACGCGACCATCTTGGCCTGGATGGCCTCGCGGTGGCGCTCGAGCACGAACCCCAAGACGTACGACGCCGAGAGGCCGTACCGGTGACGCAGCACGAAGTGGAGCACGAGGCACGAGCCCGCCTGGAGCGTCGAGTACAGGAAGATGGAGCCCACGGCGGCCGCGAGGCGCTCCGGGTTGTGGTAAAAGCGCGCGATGGTCAGGTTATAGAAGGCCTCAGGGAGGTGGGCAGCAATCGCGACGAACGCGCAGTTGATTAGCGGTACGATCACTTCAAAGTACTCGAGGAGGACGATAGTCTCGGCGTTGTGGAGCAGCTCGAGCGCGCTCTGCACGGTTTGGTGGTCGCGCTTGGACATTTGCTGCGGCTCGCGGGGCTTGACATGCACGACCGGGGTTGGTAGGATCGAGGCGCTCGGTAGGGGCTTCTCACCCACGGCAGCGTCCGGTCCGAACTCGCGCTGCAGGATCTCGAGCGCGGCGGGCACCACGTCGCGACGATCCAGGCCGCGCACGCGATGGCAGTCGAGCATGTACCGGATCGAGTGGAGCCCCTGGAGCACATCAAGACACATGATGACGGCTATCGCGGTCCGGGACGGCGTCGACTGGAGCACGATCGACTGGTACATGGACGAGCAGATCTCGACGGCCGCGATGACCACGACGGCGTACTGGTCCTGCAGGTGGCGCGTCGTGCGCTTGAGGATCTTCTTGAGCACGTACTTGATGAACGGGAACGCCATGGTGATCGCGATTTGGTAGCCTTCGCTCACGTGGTCGAAGAGGATCGAGATCGCCGGGTACAGATACACCTGGAGCAGCTCGAGCGCGACGCCGATCTGGTTGGTGCGCACGGCGTTCACGAGGTGGTTGGTGCGCCAGCACTTGGCGCGCAGCACGAGCACGTGCGTGAAAAGCATCGTGCCGGTCCACATGCTTGCGCCGATGATCCACATGAACGGCACGGGGAAGCGCCAGTGTATGAAGAGTGGCGAGAGCAGGGCGGTGTGGACCATGGCCGAGACCACACTCACAACCACAGCCTCGCGGGCTGAGTAGATGGACGTGGGCACACCGGCGACCTTGATCACGGGCATGATGGACCCCCAGCCGACAAACACCATCATGACACACAAGTGCGCGTAGAACGCCGGAGTCGGGCCCTCGCGGAGTGGCGCCAGTGGGATTAGCGCCGGCACGAGCGCCGCCAGGAGCCCGAGTAGAGGCGTCACCATGATCACGTGCACAACACGCCTGACGCTTGCTTGGCCTGCATACTTGTGGAACTCGAGGAACTTGTGCGGCGAGTACCGTCCTTGCGCTGGCGCAACTGCAGCGGCCGCCACGAGCACGCGCGCGGTGAGGTGGCCAGGCGCCGTCATCACCATTGAAATTTGGAGATTGGCCGTCGTCCGACGCTGGGAGCCCAGGACCAGGGCTGTGGACAATGGGTCGGATGTCCAGCGCAAATAAATGAGGAAAGTTCCTCTAGCTTCTCTCTATCAGTCAGTCGTATTCTTAGCAGAGCCGAAGTCGACAAAAGGGCCTTCCGTATGCATTCAGAACCGCCGGTGCCACCCACGAGCACAACGCCAAATGTATCAACGCATCGGGCACGGCACAAGTTCCCACGTAGCACTGAGGGCGCTACGTGATTGTGCATGGCTGGCGAGGTGACACTGGCCAGCTCGGGTAGATATCACAAGTTTTCAAGGCCGGTTTACAGGACTGACGCAATCGAAGTTCGTGCGCTTGGACAGCAAACGGGGACCGAGTGTAGGTCGCGTATCTTCCAGTGTACAGCTCGGAGGAGTGCACGCAAGCGACCGAATCCACTCAAAGTACTGAAGAGCTGGTTGGACTTGCGCTGCCTCTTGCACCCGCCGCTTGAGTGAATCCCCCTCTAAGAGAGAGAGAGAGAGAGAGAGAGAGAGAGAGAGAGAGAGAGAGAGAGGAAAAGGGGGGGGGGGGGGGGGGGGGAACACCGTTCGTAAGATCTATTGGAGAGTGTTTAGTGCTTGCTACTGCGGAGGATCCCTCGCTTCGCGCAGGATAAGGCGCGTGTGCCATCCTGGAAAATTCGACGACGCGAGATCGTCGATCGCCTCCGTGTGCGGTCGGTAACTCGGGTGCGCTACCTGGATATCGGAATGCGGTTGTGGGTGATCAAACTGTCTTCCTGCACTGCAGACGGACAGTTTGATCACCCACAATCCCAGTACCATCCGCCCTCACCCACAATCGCCACAATGCTGCTTCCGCCGGCGGGCACAACTAGAGACGAATGAGAGGACCGACGGAGCGGATTGTGGGTGACTGAATCCCCCGCCACCCGACTTTCCCGATGATATGGACTGTCGTTGCGCCACCGTCACCGAAAGTGCCGATCCCACTGTATCGGTGAAAACCCACAGAATCCTACTGGACTACAGTAGAGTCGCTTTCGATGCCTGTCTTGAGGTGATACTACTACTGTACGCGTAGACTCAGGGCTTGCGGGAGCCTTGAAGTCGATGGGTACAGGGCGCGTTGACTAAGCGCCTGCCTGGTCTGCGGTTTATGGGTTGTGGATGAAAGGCGCGAGTGGGAGTCGTCGACTTCGCGTCTTCTGGTGGCCCAACGACACTTGTCCGCCGTCAAATGCGTGGATAGTACAGCACTGAGGACTATTGACAGGTCCGCTTCCAGCGCCCGACGACTGGGACTGTCTACGCGATTCCATTCTGTTGGCTGCGTTGGCGCTCGACGAGACTTCAATGAATGAACACCACGCTGCGGCCTGGGCCGTCATTTATCCACAATGGCACATTGTGGATGAAAGCCTTGAACTTCCGCTGGTTGGCAGCAGACCATGCGCTAAGGCGCGTCTGAGAACCCTCAAAGTGGTCTCTTGAGCGTCACTGGCCGCTCTGGGGGCCGCCAGGGAGGCGGCCGCGTCTCGCTCCTCCCCCACGTCCTCCGACACCGGGCTCTTTGACTCCTGCCGCTCGTGTCATTCTCCAATCCACGGTCCAAGACTCAAGAGCTTCCTTCCACCAGTGATCCCGAGAAGCGATGCCCACCGCTGCCGTTGCCGGCGACCTCACTGAGCGCGTCTCGTACGTCTCCTCCAGCACCAAGCAGCTCCACGGGGATGATGGCTACGTGGACGGCAAGACGCCCGGTATGGACATTGAAGGCGGAGCGCTCCGCGCCGGCGGCCGCCCGGACATCTGGAGCAAGGACTACATCGGCGTGCTCATCCAGTACGTCGGCGTCGGCCTCGTGTACGGCACGCTGCCGGCGCTCAACTACCCGATGCTCCAGCAGTACCTCAACCTCGAGGGCACGCAGTACGTGTCGGCCAATGTGCTGATCAAGCTGCCGTGGTCGTTCAAGGTGCTCTACGGCATTCTCACGGACTGCTTCCCGATCTTCGGCTACCGCCGCCGCCCGTTCATGATCATCGGCTGGACGGTGTGCGGGGCCATGCTACTCGCCATGGCCTGCCTCAAGATCGGCGAGCCGTACTACCTCGACCCGGCGGTGCGCGACAAGAAGCCGTCGGAGTACACGGAGCAGGACAAGCTCATGATCAACGGCATTCTCACGGACTGCTTCCCGATCTTCGGCTACCGCCGCCGCCCGTTCATGATCATCGGCTGGACGGTGTGCGGGGCCATGCTACTCGCCATGGCCTGCCTCAAGATCGGCGAGCCGTACTACCTCGACCCGGCGGTGCGCGACAAGAAGCCGTCGGAGTACACGGAGCAGGACAAGCTCATGATCAACCCGGCCGCCGCCGACCGCGGCGGGAACCTGATCGTGCTCATGATGCTCGCCGCGCTGGGCTACGTGGGCGCCGACGTCGCGGCCGACGGCATGGTCGTCGAGCTCGCGCAGCGCGAGCCCGAGGACGTGCGCGGCACGACGCAGACCACGATCTACATGATCCGCACGATCTTTGTCATGGTCTCGCAGATCCTCGTCGGCTTCTGCTTCAACGGCGTGGACTACGGCGGGAGCTTTGACTTCTCGCTGACGTTCTGGCAGATCATGCTCATCCTGCTCGTGGCCACGATCCCCGTGATCCCGTGCACGTGGTTCTTCATCAAGGAGGAGAAGCACCCGGGCATCAACGTCAAGAACTACATCTCCGAGTTCTGGGAGCTGCTCCAGTCGCGCGCCATGTACCAGGTCATCGCGTACAAGTTTTTTGCCGGTGTGTTTGAGAACATGGGGACGACGGTGGGCACGCCCATCGCGTCCAAGTGGGCCAAGGTCGAGCCCATCAACGAGAACATCGCGGGCGTACTCGGCCAGGCCGTGTTCGCGACCATCCTGTGGGGCACGATGAAGAAGGGCCTGAGCTGGAACTGGCGGCTGATGCAGGCGATCACGCTCGTGTCCGTGATGGCGATTGACTCGGTCGCCGTGTTCCTCACGATCTGGGACGTTGTGCGCTCGCAGTGGTTCTGGATCGGCCCGCCTGTGGTTGAGTACGTGCCGTACGGCGTGCAGTTCATCGTGGCCACGTACGTGGTCGTGGAGCTCGCGGGCGAGGGCAACGAGGGCGCGGTGTACGGGCTGCTCACGACCGTGTCCAACCTCTCGCAGACGTTCGCCTCGACGATCACCAAGAACATCGGCGCCGGCTTCGACGTCACCAACGCCGACATCGCCGAGGACACGACGCACGTGCGCACGCACGTGACGTACGTCTACCTCATCATGTACGGCTCGCAGCTCTTCAGCCTGGTCTTTTTACCGATGCTGCCGGCGCAGAAGCGCCAGACGCAGGAGCTCAAGGCCAAGGGCGGCAAGAGCAAGCTCATGGGCGCGCTCACGGTCTTCTACGTGACCTTCGCGCTCTGCTGGTCGGTCATGGTCAACTTCATGTCCATCTACCCGAGCACGAGCTGCTACAAGCTCGTCGGCGGAAAGGGTTGCAAGAAGACTAAGTAGTCAGCTCTTGCTCCTTCTCCGTGTTGCCACAGTGGTGGCCGAATATCCAACAACCAGGCCGTGCTCGTGGGAAGTCGCTCGATTGTTCCCCGACCTCAGGCTGGCTTGGTTCGTGTCGTGAGTTCCCGAGAAGCGATAGTAACGGTGGATCGAAAAAAAAAGACTCGCATTCGTTTTCATGCTTCCACGGTCTGATAGTGACAGCTTTGATGCTGAGAGCGGTGAGAATCGCATCGACCCTTGCGCTGATCACCGGGGGTAACCTGCCGCGACCACCGAATGCCGCCTTCGGTCTTTCGCCCGAGTAGCATAGAGCCCGTAGAGACAACGTACAGTAGTAGCCGATAGTGTGTTGGATGCTGAGTATTGAGCAGTGGGGTGGGAGAGGAGAGCTTTTGTCGACATTCGATGTGTGAGAAGCTGATATATCACATCCATGACGGCATCAGAAGCGCGATCAATCAATTGGCGCCAATGGCGTGTACTCAAACTGGAACGTGAAGTCCACCCCTGCCGAAACGAGGAACAAAACATTCAATACGCAGATATACAACCAAGCGAGAGCGATCAAGGCGCGTACCGTAGTGGATCACAGGCACGGCGAGGATCGCGACGAGCCACATCACGAGCTTGCCGTGGAGCGACCACGCGTGGGTCTCGAGCACGAACGCGAGTAAGGTCAGCGCCGACAGGCGATAGCGGGTGCGCATTACGAGGCACATTGCGATCAGTGTCAGCGCCTGGAGCGACGTGTACAGCAGCACGCTCTTGACCGCCGGGCTGAGCTGCCGCGCGTCGGCGTGGAACGGTCTCAGCTTGGAGTTGTAGATCGCCGACGGCAGCTGTGACGCGATAACCACATAGAGCGCGTTCACAACGGGAACCACGACTTCAAGATACTCTACGAGGAGCACCGACTCGGCCGCCTGGAGCATCTCCAGCGCATGGGTAACAACGGTCCGGGCTTGGTCTGAGGGCAGTGTGTTGGTTTGTGCGGCCGGCACGATTGCTGTCGGCGAGTGGTGGGAGTGGTGGGTGTGGTTGGTAACTTGAGACCCTGCTGCGGACCCCGCAGTCACGAACATTGCGAACAAGCTCCAATCCTCAGTCGCGTACGCCGTCAGCTCGTGGTCCTCGATAGGTTTGCTCTCGGGCTGCTCTAGGATCCCGATGGCCGTCGCGAGGATCGCTGCACTCGGCAAACTCGACGGGCGATCCACGTATCGCTTGATGCTCCACACGTTGAGCGCGACGTCGATGCCGATGATTAGCAGTGTCACGAGCAGCGACGGTGCGCCTACCATGATGGCGACCTGGTACATGGACGCGCTGATCTCGACCCCGCAGAACGCGATCTCCTGCGCAAAGTCTCGGAGGTGGTGTGAGACCGTGAGGATCGCGCGGCGCAGCGCGTACTTGATCAGCGGGAAGAGCAGCACGAGCGCGACCTGCTGCCACTCGGCCGCGGTCGCGAAGAGCGCCGAGTACGCCGGGTAAATCGTGAGCTGCAAGACCTGGAGCGACAACGACGGGACGTAGAGCACGAGCTTCGTGCGCACATCTCGGCGGAGTCGGTCGCCACGGAAGACGCACGCGTGCGCGAAAAGAAGCGACAGCACGAATGGAAAAGGGGCAAACGTCGGGTAGAACGGGATGGGGAAGCGCCACAGCACACCCAGCGCAACGTAAAACGCCGTGGCTGGCACGGACGCGACCGTCGCTACCAGCGCGATCGCGGACGTCGGGTAGTCTTCGTGCGCGACCTTGGACACTGCCCGTGTGTGGACGAGTCCACTGGCCATTGCAACCCAATTGACGCTGTAAACGTGGAGCCAGCTCCCCCAGTTGGCGAGCGGCCCGCACGTCGGGTTCTGCAGCGGGATGAGCGGCAGCGCGAGCGCCGCGACTACGCCCGGCAGCGGGAACAGCAGCACGACCGCAGCTTGGCGAAGCGTGGAAGCGGAGCGCGCGTAGGTGACGAAGCTCGTCGCCTTGACCACGGAGAAGCGGCTGCGCCCCGCGTGGGCTGCGCGCAGCCCTCGCCACCACGAGCGTACGCTCAGCGACGGCCGCCTCATGCTGCGTCTTGTAGGGCCTGATGCAACCGCCCCAGAGATCACAAAGGGCTTGGGCATCCGTGACGCGAGGGGCTTTATGACATGCGAGCACGGTGAGCGGGCATCATGGCTGTAGACACCTATTTTTGAGCGGCGCGGGACTCGCACAACGCCGGATCCGATCGAGCGCGCTTGACGCGAGGCGCCGTGGAAGTGGGCGAGGCTTCACTTGCTGTAACCGCCTACGCTGGCGGCGGCACTGTGAAGTCGAACCGGAACGTAAAGTCGACGCCTGCAATCACGAACGCACGCATATCAGCACAAATGACCTCCATGATCTCAATCGCCCGCAGGAAACGCACCGTAGTGGAGGACCGAGAACGCGAACATGAGCGGCATCCAGCAGACCATCTTGGCGTGGAGCGCCCACGCGTGGTGCTCCAGCACGAACGCCAGCAGCGCCAGCGCCGAGACGCCGTACCGCACGCGCAGCGCGACGCACATGCCCACAAGCGTGACGCTCTGGAGACCCGTGTAGAGCAGGATGTTGGCCACAGCGGCGCGTAACGCGGCTGGGCGCTGGTAGAAGTCGCGCAGCTTGGGATCGTACACCGCGGACGCCTGCTGACACGCAATAGAAGTGTGGACGGCGTTGACGAGCGGTACGACGACCTCGAGGTACTCGACCAGCAGCACGGTCTCCGCGGACTGGAGGATCTCGAGTGCCTGCGCGAGCATGAGCTTGTCCTTGTTGCGTCGTGAGGTTGGCGATGCTGCCGGTGGTGGGGGCCCGGCTAGGATCGACGCCGTTGGCGCCAGGCGCGCGCGGACTGCCGTGGGTCGCGTGTGGAGCGACGGAAGCCGTGCGTCGTGGATTTGCTGGGATGGGTCCTGCAGTACGCCAAGCGCCTTGGCGAGGATCACGTCGCGCGGCACGACGGTCTCGCGGTGCAGCATGCGCTGGATGTCGACGACGCAGATGAACACGTCGACGCCGATGATGCACGCGCTCACGAGCGGCGAGGGCGTGTCCTGGACCACCATGGCCTGGTACATGGACGCGCAGATCTCGACGCCACCCACAGCGCTCTCGCACGCGTGGTCCTTAAAGTCCCGCGCGAGCGCGTAGATCGCGCGCTTGAGCGTGTACTTGAGCACGGGGAAGAACGCCACGAGGCCGATCCGTTGCCAGTCGTTGGCCTGCGCGAACACCGCCGAGTAGGCCGAGTAGATCCCGACCTGCGAGATCTGGACGCAGAATGCCGGGAGGCACTTGAGCAGCTTGGTGCGAAGCTCTTTGTTATGGAGGGCACGGCCTCGGAGCACGACAAGGTGGCCGATGGCGATTACCGTCGAGTACGGAAGCAGTCCGACAATCCAGGAGAAAGGCACGGGAAAGCGCCAGAGCAGCGCCACGCCCAGCACGAAGCCGATCTGGAGCACCGACGCGATCGTCGCGATTGCCGCGATCGCGCGCGTCGGGTACTCGCTGTGGTCGATGGAGCTTGCGGCACGGAAACCCACCATGGCGCTGCTCATGGCGAGCCACATGATGAGCAGCCCTTGGGCCCACACGCCCCAGTTCCGGAGCGTCCCTAGCGCTGGGTCCTGCAGTGGGATGAGCACGACCAGCAGCGAGACAAACAGTCCCGAGAACGGCGTAGCGACCACTACGGCGACTTGGCGCGCCGTCGATGCCGTGCGCGTGTACGCGCCAAACTTGCGGCCTTTGTCGACCGAGTAGCGCGCACCCATGCCATGCGGCTGGAGCTCGCCCAGCAGGCTCTGATACACGGACGGCCGCGACGTGCGCCCATGCGGACCCGCGGCCGCTTGGCCTGAGCCGCGCGCCTGCGGGGCCGGGGCCACTTGAGCCATCGCGGAGGCCGAAGCGGAGGGAGGCTACGTGGGGCAAACGGACGCGATGGTCAGCCGGACAACCCCCTCGAGCTGGAAATAGATCCGCTGGCATGAATAACCGGTTGGGACGGACCTTGGAGCGTCACGCAGAGAGGCCTAACGGGTAGTGGAATTGTAAATTCGCTACTGACTGGCTTACGCGAGAGCTAGCTCAAATGGAGGACATGCGGCTGGTCCATCAGGGTCCATCAACGACGGGCGGTACGCCGTCACGATGCGAAACTGAAGGTCCATTCTCTTCGAGCGGGCACGCAGCCAATCCGTCACCTGCTCCCTGACGCACATGCCGCGTGAATGCAGGTTCCTCGATCGAGCATTTGAGGGACTGGCCACCGGGTTGTTCAGGGCTGAGATCTCATTGATTGTCAACAGTGGGAGTGTTCGTTTGTTGCGACAGAGAGATGTTGCCCCAGTGAGCGTCATTGACCCGAGTTGAGTCTTGACGGACGCCGCGACCTTCAGCAAGTCGGAGAGCACCAGACCCCCGCTCGATTAAATCGTCAATGAATTTTATTGACGCTGTGCTGCCTGCGGCTTCTTTGAGACGCTTAGACCGTGGGCTCCGTCCCGCTGTATCCCTTCATACTTTTTCCGCCCAGGACTACCTACTTGCGGCAGTATTCTTAGCGGCGGCGCTGGATCAAAAGGCTCGCTTCAGTTGACCACGCGCTTCGTCCTTCCGACAACCATCGGTCCCACGTCACTTTTTCCCATTCCGCTTTTCATTGTCATGGGCGTTCCACGCATCGTGCCGCAGTGTCCACCTCCGCCATCACTGGCGGCGCTGGGGCCGTCCGCGGACGCCACCACGACCGCGGCGTCCCCAGCTCTGCCGCGTCGTACGTTGTCTGGATCACTGACGCGCACGTGGTCCAAGCTCGAGCTGCCAGCCATCTCCCTATCGAGCCGCTACTCGGTCGCAAAATTCGTTGCACTGCAGGATTACATCGCGCACGCCACGGTCTGGCGCAAGGCCTTCGTGCTGCTCGCGACGCCGCTTCCAGGGCTTGCAGCGGCGCTGGTGCCGGCGTTCCTGCCGCTGCGTTCGCCCCGCGACGGCCCGACGTGGGCAATGTACGTGCACGCGTGGTTCATCGTGTTTGTGGTCTCAGCGGGCAACATGGTCTCGTGGACCGCGATCACGCAGATCCCCAAGCGCGTGTACACAACCCGAGACGCGCTCGCCGCGGGGTTTTGCTGCGCCACGCTCCAGCTGTGCGGCGCGGCGCTGCTGTGGCGCTTCATCGGCTTCCCAACGCCGTTCATGTGGGTCACGTGCTTTGGCCTGTGGGTTACTAATCTCGTGCTCGCGAACCTCCTCGTGCTGCGCCGCAAGTGCGTGCGCGACCGCGCCGTGTGGGCCGCGTCCGCGCGGCAGTACCTGGCGTGCTGGGCCGTCCAGATGACGCAGATCACGGTGTACCCGACGGTCTCGATCATCTACGATCGCGTCAGCGAGCCGTTCCAGATCGCGCTCACCCTGCTTTTCCCGCTGCTCAAGCTCGCGATGAAGCAGTTGCTCAAGAAGCTCGCGCGTGCGCTGCACGACCACAGCGCCGAGGTGCCTGTGAGCGCCGTCGAAATCTGCGGCTCGGTCTACCAGTCCATGGTCATGCAAACGGCGCCGTCGCGTACGACGATCGCGCTGCTCATGACGCTCGACTGCGTGCAAGGGCTTTTCTCGATCAAGCTGCTCATGGACCGCCCCACGGCCGTGCCGCGGCGCGACGTGCTGAGCGTGGCGCGCCGAGCCGCAAACAACTGGCGCGGGTCGCAGCGCCTCAGTGCCACCGAGATGGTGGTGGCTGCCGTGCGCGCCGGCATCAGCCCGCGCGGGTCCGTGCGTGGCTCATTCGACCAGACGGCGGCCGTGCGCGCCGGCAACAGCGCGCGCGGATCCGTACGTGGCTCATTCGACCAGACGGCGGCCGCGGTGGCTCCTACGATGGTGCATGGGCCTGGGCCGACGCACGCCGATGTGACGCAGTCGGTGATGCGCCACGCGCTGCAGCTCGCGCACACGACCGAGACGATCCTCCTGGTCGAGTACTTTGAGGTCGTGATCCCGCTGGTCAACTTGGTGTTCCTCGCGGTCGCCACGCGGCTCGACTCGGCGCAGTACAACCTCAAACTCGCAGAATTTCATGGCGGCGACCCGAACGCGCTCTGGGGTGTTGGGCGCTCGATCGTGCTGTACGCCCTGCTCCAGTGTGCGTCCGTCGTGGCCGTGCACTTGGTGATGAAGTACCGGTATGGCATCGCCGCGACGTCCCATCTGGCGTTTGTGCTGGAGCACCATCGCGCGTCGATCGTGGGCAAGATGGTCTCATGGCTGCCTGTGATTCTCCACTTTACGTCTATGCATTACGGTACGTGGGAGGCGTACGGAGCGAGCGGAGGTATACGGGGCGCTCATTTTGATTCCCGCTTTCGCGCCTAGGCACCGACTTTACGTTCCAGTTCAAGTACGACAGCGTTCAGTGAGCGCGCCGACGACGACACACAGTGCGTGCCCGCACATCGAGGAACTCTCACGCGTTGCAGACGTCAACGCACCAGCCAAAGCCTCATTGACGCAACTTTGTTCTTCACATATGGTGACCGTTATGCGAAGGCGTGCTATTTCCAGGCACCATTACAACATCAAGCGTCGCCGAGTAGAGTGCGCCAGGCCTGAGTCTCAGGCCTCGGAACCTATTTATCCGCCGACCACACGGCCAAGGCAGCCCGTACAAGCAGAATTGGCTGCCTTGGTGACGAACAGCGACCCGTCTTGATGGGAGCGAGTACCCGCTGACTTCTTGTAACACTTACTACCCCGGGTGATGCGTGTGGCGCCTGACGTGCCGTCGCCGTTGGCCGACCAGCTCCCTTGCAGCCCTCAACAAGGCAGTTTGGGGCCATCAACTGGCAGAAAACCAAACTGCATGGCTCCCGTCGACGCCCAGAGCGCGTCACCGCCGCGTGGCTTGCCATGAGATGACGTCGCGTCGGTCTCGGGTCGGCTACCGTGGGATGCTCGCGCTGAATGCGAACGGATCTTGGTCGCTTCGGGTGCTGAAGATCGCCCACGTCACGTTGGCCAGCATTCGCATTCACGCTCCTTCACACGTCGCATGGTTTCATCCTTCTATCGACTACAACGAGACATCGGTTTACGAAGGTTTTTATAAAGTGTAAATGTGCTGGTTATGGGATCTGATACTCACAGATATGCATTCTCACAGTAAATGAGCCCCTCACCACTCACCGACCTCCAGAGTGATGGTCCTTGAACCTCCGCTGGCTCTTGTGCATGCGCGACGGGCTCGTCTCTGTGTCACCTCCTGACCGACGCGTCGTGGGCCGCAACTGTACACTGCGGGGCAACCAGACGGCGTCGCTGCATGCGCACGCGCCCACGGCCAACGCGCGGCTACTCCGAGCCAATGGGTGGCGTCGGTTCCCCTGGCCCGCCATGCCGCACGTGCGGCGACATGTTGGCCCCCACCATTTGCCAACACGCCACTTCGTCGCCGCGCACCACCGACGCTGTACCGCGCGACGCCTATCTGCACGAAGTCGTACAAGAACGGAAGAGGGAACATCCGCACCGACATGTCGAGCCTCCAGGACACCACGCCCGAGGTCGTCGCTGTGACGGTCGAGTCGCCGACGGCGCAGGCGAGCACCCACTTCGCGGAGCTCAAGGACGCCAAGGAGAACGCCGCGGCGCAGCCGGCCGCGCCGGCGTACGAGCGCATCAACGTCAACGGCGTGCTGTACAGCAGCGCGTTCCTGGCGCTGCTCCAGACCGTGCAGTTCGGTTGGTCGCTTTCGCAGCTCAACCTCTCGACGTTCAACGACAAGGACGCGTGCGACGCCCGCCCCGTCGTGGAAGGCACGTGCCTCATGTTCCCGGGCCACACCAAGGCCCAGTGGACCTGGGTCGTCAACGCCTGGGTCATCGGCGGCATGATTGGCTCGCTCTCGAGCGGCAACATCTCGGACCGCTTTGGTCGTAAGACCACGCTGCTCGCCAACTGTCTCGTGATGGCCGTCGGCGCGATCGTCCAGGCGAGCGCGTCGAGCGTCGCGGTGTTTGCGATCGGCCGTGCGATCGCCGGTCTTGCCTCGGGCGTCGCAACCGCCATGCCCAACGGCTACATCAGCGAGATCGCGCCGCCGCACATCCGCAACCAGCTCGGCGTCGGCTTCCAGATCGCCATCGCCACGGGGCTCTTCCTCGCGTGCGTCACGTTCTTCTTCGCCGACACGTCGAGCGGCTGGCGTTACATCGCCGCGTTCCCGGCCGTGATGGCGCTCGTCTTTGTCGTCGCGTCACCGCGCTTCATGGTCGAGAGCCCGACGTGGCTGCTCGCCAAGGGCCGCCAGGACGACGCCGAGAAGGAGATCGCCAAGCTCTTCGGCCGCGAGAACGTCGCGCTCGCGCTCTCGTGGATGCAGCCGCCGGCCAAGCAGGTGGACGCCGAGGCGCAGGCCGCCGTGGCCGCTGCATCGGTCGGCGAG